>VDFB02374176.1:185540-272145 GCA_007258455.2 Sequoia sempervirens
TGTTGAATGGGAATGGGAAAATTGTCTTGCTGCAGTGGAAAAGCAAGATTTAAAGGAGAAAGTAAAAGAGCCAAACTTCATTGCATTATCTTTAGATGAAGTTACTGCGGTAGATAATACTTCTTGGGTCTGTATGCATGTGTATACTATAAAACAACATGTATTCCAAGCTCATCTTCTT
This sequence comes from Sequoia sempervirens, assembly GCA_007258455.2. Taxonomy (NCBI): domain Eukaryota; kingdom Viridiplantae; phylum Streptophyta; class Pinopsida; order Cupressales; family Cupressaceae; genus Sequoia; species Sequoia sempervirens. The sequence goes on from VDFB02374176.1 coordinate 185,722, forward strand.
TGTGTTCATAAAATGAAGGACAATTCAACATCGCAAAATCTATTTAAACTAGTCAAGAAATTTTTGAATGAAATTGCAAGTATGGATGACTTGACAATTTCCAAAAAGTTGGTGCATGTAAGAGTTGATGGAGTTGTAGTGATGCAAGGTCATAGGAGTGGTGTTTGCACAAAGTTACAAACTACTTGTGCACCATACATGCTTAGTGATGAGTCCAAATAATGGCTCAATTTTGATAGGGTTTATCATATATTTGTTGTTGTTATTATGGACTTTAGCACCTGGTTATTGACACTCATCTATATTATTTCCCTAAATCTATGAACCTTGGGCATGAACTTATCCTTGTGACTTTTGATAATATTAACCTGTTATGTGATATATTTGTATTAATTTTACATGTGATTGAATGAATGTTATTCTAAGGTGATTATGGATACAAAATTGTTTTGTGCACACTAATTTCATCATGCAGGTTCACATCAATATGCAAATATAAATGAAGATTGCAAAGTGGAAGGAGTTAATGCCAGCTGTCCGGTTGCTAAAGAAGTCAAAAAGATGGTCATTAAAGAAGTCAATGGAGGGAAAACTTCCAATGGAGGGAAACTCCTAGCTCATGCGAAAGTTGTAAATTACCTTTAAATGATCATGTTTGTTAGTTGAGAAAATCTAGGAGGTGTTGTTGTGTTGGATCTTTGTTGAGGCAAGTATGGTTTGACTAAATCTGGTGCATGCATAACCTCCTCCCTCTTTTTCATGCTTTCAATAAATGGCGTCCTCCTATTCTGTTGGATTCGACTACCTAGTTAGTTAGGGTTAATTAGAAGTTTTTCCCCTATAAATAATAATCAGATGTCCCTTTTCACAAGGTTGGATATTTTGGTATTGTACTTGCATTTTTAGTTTCAAGTAATACATCATATTGCTGATATGATGTAATCATATTTTTAATAAATAAGATGATATTTTGATTTTTTGCATCTGAGTTAGCTTAGGGAAGACTCATTGAAGGGGGCCCACTTGGTGAGAATTCCATCCATTTAGTTTAATATTTACTTTTCTATTTAGTAATTAGTTGCAGTCTTAGCAGTTGTATGTTCTTGCAGCCATTGAAACTCTGTTATGTGATTGTTCCTATAGCCAATGTGGATAGAGTAGTTTCTTGTCTATTTGCTCAGATTTCTATTTCTGTCATCCATTTCAGTTCAGTTGTTGATGCTCAGTTTGGTTGTTTATTCATGCTCAGTACTTATGTTAATTCCTTTTCAACATTTTATTTTTAGTACTATTTCCTTTCTAGTTATAGGATAAGGATGACTACAGTTGAGTCCTAGTGCACATACAATGTTGACACATTTCAAGTTCATGTCTCTAGGTTGACAATGAAATGAGCCTTCATGATGAGCAAGATAACTAATTAGTGTAGATATCTAATCTCTAAGTTACAACTTTAAGGGCTTAGTTATTGAACCATTAGAGGAGGCCAACATTTTTGGCGTTGTTGTCGGGGATGGTGTCAAACTAGGAAGTTCTTTGGAGTCATTTTCAATTTCTTTCTTATTTTAGTATCTCTGAAGTTTGTTCTTAGTATACCCTTCATTTGAGAAAAGTAATGATATGCTATTCTTCCACCAATTCTTTGTGTGAGTTGGTTGATACTGAGTTAATACGGCATGCATAGAGTTAGGAGAAGAGATCTCATGGGAGATTCCTTCCTAATGACCCTAATCCTGATAACCAACTAGTTGAGTTTCAAAATCTACCAAGAGATGAAGAAGAAGAAGAGGCAAATCCTTTTGCTAATGCATTTCCCAATTTGACTAGTTTTGAAACTTCATCTGAAGAGCAAGCTGCCCAAAACTTGATTGATAATCTATTCGCTTTGGCACTCCATCAAGCAAATATGGCTTGTCAAAATCCAAATAGACCTAACCAACCATATTTTCCATTTCCTATCACCCACTAGAATGAAGTTGATAACCTCAAGAACATCCCTGCTTCAGTTCTTCCTAAGTTCTATGGGCTTGTGGCAAAGGAACCTGACTCTTTCTTATTTGAGTTTGATATCCTCTGCAAAAGCTATGACTATACTACTGATGCTCATAGGCTTAAATTGTTTCCTGCCACCTTGAAAGAAGTTGCATTAAGATGGTTTATGAGCTTAGGTAGGAATACTATAGAGACTTGGGATGATATGAAAACAAATTTTCTTGAGAAGTATAAAGAATATTGTAGGGGTAGTGATATGAGAGGAGATGATATCTTCAGGATGTAACAAAAGGAAGATGAAAGTTTGGAGGACTATATTTCAAGGTTCTTGTTTTCCCTGCAGAAATCCCCATGTCATGCACTCAATGAAGAGTCTCAAAATTTGCTCTTCCTCAGGGGATCAATGAAACTTGCATTGATGCTCTGGACCTAATAGGAGGAGGAGATATCACCCAAGTTCCCTAGGATGATATTAAGAAGATATGTCATAACAGCTCCGGGGAAGCTCTAAAGAAAGGAAGAGGTTACCGATCTTCTATGGGTAAATCCTCCACTAATAGAGTTTCAAGGATGGAAATTACTCATTTCCTAACAGATTTCAAGTAGGATATAATAAAAAATATGGCTACTCAGCTAGACACTCTTCATGCAAAGAAGAAACAAGAGGAGGAAAAAGTAATGTTGGTAGAATATTGTCCTCATTGTAGGCAAAAGAAGAAGGATTGCAAATGCAAAATGGTAGCCAAAATTGATAGCAAGCAAATTCTACCAGAATTTAGGCCAGTTCAGGTTGATGATGATCATGTTTTTTACATTGCACAAAGAAGACCAGGCTCCAAGACAAGGTATGCCACTAGATCCATTATCTTTTAGTGGACCTTATTTCAATTCTTATACATTTGGTAATCAATGGAAACCCCCATACCCATCCAACTTTGGAGGCTATGCACCTCATCCTTGGAACAAACCCTCAAATACTTGGCCCAATTACCAAAACTCTCCACCCCAGTGGCAACAATTCAAGGGGAATTGGTAGCAACAACCTCTAGGAAACTGGCATCCAACATTCCAATGGAGGGGAGGACAACAATGGCCAAACCAAACAATTGGTTACATGCAGCCACCTTCACAACCTCAACAACCTACCATAATACCTCCTCCTACTATCTCAAACTCTAGCACACCTAGACCTACTTAGTTACCAGCTCAACGCACACCTAACCCAAATAACAAACCACAACAACAACTTGTCTACTATGTAGATCCTAATCAATTTCCTGTATATGTTGTGAGTGTGAGTGATATTCATCTATGTTCAGGAACCACTTTGTCATCTCCTTCCACTCCTATCATAACAAAGCTTCCTATGGAAGAAGAGGATCATTAGAGTCTATCTGATATCATTGCTCAGTCAAGTGTGCCCAAGAATCTTGAACCAGTTCAATAGTTTGATCAAGATCCACTATTTCCTCAAAGGTTAGAAGTTGTTAAACAAAAGGAAGAGAAAGAAGAAACAACCTTTAATATTTTGAAGTAGTTGAAGCACATATGTGTCAAGATACCCTTGTTCTAGGCCATAAAATATGTCCCCATATATAGTAAGGAAATCAAGGAAGCATGTCTCAAAAAGCTAGGGAGGAAAAAGAAGGACCCCACTACCGTTCATGTGGTGGGACAGTTGGCAGATATCATGCTTGGGAAAGTCACTGTTCCTAAATATACTAACCTAGGTAGTCCTATAGTTGGAGTCATCATCAATGGAATCTAAGTAAATAATGCTCTAATAGACCTAGGAGTAGTGATCAATGTGATGACTAAGGATATCCTACAACAACTAAATGTTACAAATATGAGACCTACTCCTACTATCCTGCAGCTTGCTGACAGTTCCACTGTCAAACCAGATGGTATAGTAGAAGACCTTGTTGTTACTCTAGACTCTTGGGAATATCCAACAGACTTCATGATCCTTTCCCCTAAAGCTACATTAGGAGGGTATCCCATTATTCTGGGTAGGTCATGGTTAGCTACAATAGATGCTTACATTGGATGTCAGTCAAGGGACATGACTATTTCTGATGGGAGAAGCACTAAGAATTTTTTCCTCTATCCTCCTGCTCAACCATCCCATGATATGGACAACCCCATATGGCCACATGTTGGAGAAGAGGCCGAGGAGGTTAATTCAGTAGCACAACTCATGATGATAGGTAGAAGCCCTTTCATGTAGCTTCAGGAAGAAGATGACATGTTATCCCATATAATTCGAAACCATTGTGAAGTGCATGAAGAATCATCCACTCATGAATCTAATTCTACATGTCCATTGCAGACACTTATGCCCGCTCCTCCTACACCTAAATTTCTTGCAACAACAGATATGCTTCATATATTGTTACCACATGAACTAAAAATGCCAAGAATTAGTGAAACAACCATGATTGATTTGACCACACAAGTACAAGTTTCAGAGGGGAAACATTTGAATATTAACAACAAGCTAAGTCAAGAGCAGTGGTTGTCCCTAACAAACCTATTGAAGATACATCAACATGCATTTGCATGGGATTACAATGACATGAAAGGATTAGATCCCAAACTCTATACTCATAGGATCTACATTAGAGATGATTTCACACTAGTAAGGCAACCACAAAGGAGAATAAACTCTGCACTGAGGGAGATTGTGAAAGGGAAACTACAAAAGTTATTGGATGCGGGATTTATCTACCTTATCTCAGACAGCCAATGGGTGTCCCATTTGGTAATTGTGCCTAAAAAGGGAGGTAAACGGAGAGTTTCTGTTGACTATGGAGAACTAAACTCTGCCACCAAAAAGGATCATTTTCCCCTTCCTTTTATAGACCAAGTATTGGATACACTTGTAGGTAAGCAATATTTTTCCTTCCTGGATGGATTTAGTGGTTATAATTAGATACAGATTGCACTTGAAGATCAAGAGAAGACAACTTTTAATTGTCCTTGGGGAACTTATGCCTATTTAGTACTCCCATTTGGTTTATGTAATGCACCTTTAACCTTTCAAAGAGCAGTTATTAGTATATTCTTAGATATCTCACATGATTGTATGGAGATCTACATGGATGATTTTACTACTTATGGTGTTGATTTTGTAGAAGCATTAGAAAACCTAAAAAAAGTTTTGCATAGATGTGAGGACCACAATTTGTCCTTGAATAGTGAGAAATGCTTCATGATGATGCAGGAAGGAGTAGTCCTTGGCCATTATATCTCTCATAAAGGAATTCAAGTGGGCCCAACCAAGATTGAGGTAATTACCAATCTTCCTATTCCTATCAAGCAAAAAGATGTTAGAAGATTCTTGGGACATGTAGGATACTATAGGCGCTTCATAAAAGATTTTAGTAAGATGGCAACACCACTTTATAATCTTCTAATTAAAGATGTTTAATTCCAGTGGACAAAGGATTGTGATAAGGCATTCTCTAATTTAAAGACAGCCTTAACCCATACTCTTGTGCTCAAAGGCCCTAATTGGGAACTCCCTTTCCATATTCACATAGATGCATCTGATTATGCTATAGAGGTTGTCTTGGGACGAAAGGAGGGAGCAATTGAGAATGTAATTGATCTACTTTGTTAGCAAGAACCCACAAGGATATGAGTTTAACTGCACAATGATAGAGAAGGAGATGTTGGCAGTCATTTACGCTCTCAACAAGTTTAGGCATTATATTACAGGATATCAAATCTTTGTCCATACACACCATGCAGCCATAAGATTCCTTATGAACAAGCCATTGATTTTAGGTAGATTAGCAAGGTAGTTGTTTTTAATGCAAGAGTTTGATATCACCATTATAGAAAAACCAGGTAAGACAAATGTTGTGGTAGATCTTCTCTCTAGATTGACTACATTAGAAGACACTCAAGTCATTGATGACTCCTTTCTTGATGAGCATTTGTTCTCCATTAGTGTGCACACACCTTGGTATTTAGATATAGCCAATTATTTTGTTATAGGGAGAGTTCCCCCTCATTTCTCTCCAAAAGAGAGAAGGGTTCTTATTGAGAAAAAAATTCCATTCTCATGGATTGCAGGTTGTTTATTCTATACTAGACTAGATCATGAGATGAGAAGATGTGTAAGAGAGGATGAAACCTATGATATACTACATGCATGTCATAATGAACCCTGTAGAGGGCACTTTGCAGCTAAGAGAACAACCATGATTCTCAATACATGATATTACTAGCCCACACTTAATAAGGATGCAGGAAAGTACACTAGGAAATGTGATAGATGTCAGAGGATGGGTTGGCTAACTAAATCATGCCTCTATACCCTCAAGTAGTTATCACACTATTTGATAAATGGCGACTTGATTTTGTAGGTCCAATTGATTCACCATCAAATGGAAAATCTTACATCTTGGTTTGCATTGACTATGTGACTAAGTGGGTTGAGGTCAAAGCCATGAAACATGCCAGAGACAATAAGGTTGCAAAATTCCTCTATGAAGAAATCTTCACACGCTATGGAGTTCCTAGAGAGATAGTCACAGATCAAGGGGTTTAGTTTACATCAACTCTTGTCACAACATTGGTCAATGAATATAATGTAAGGCATAGGAAATTTACACCCTATCACCCTCAAGCCAATGGCCAGTCTAAGATAAAAAATAGGGAAATAGAGGCTATTTTGACCAAAACAGTGGCAATTCACAAAAAATATTGGGCAAATAGGTTTCTAGAAGTTGTCTGGGCTTATAGAACCACTTGGAAAACAACCACTGGTTTTACTCCTTTTGAATTATTGTATGGAAAAATGACCATGATGCCTATAGAGTTTGAACATAAAACTCTTAGAACAACGCTAGACCTTGGGATAGACATATTTGAGGCACAAAAGGACATGATTATACAATTAAATGCCTTAGATGAGATGAGGAAATAAACTCTCCATCATGTTGAGATGGTGTAGAACCAAAGAGTTAGATGACGTGACAATTACATCAAGGAAAATAATTTTCAGCCAGGTGACTGGGCACTTCTTTATGATTCCAGATATAAAGACAATGCAGCCAAACTACAAACTAGGTGGTTGGGACCATATGAAGTTGCAAAGGTCTTCTCCAATGGTGTTTTTCAACTCACAACAATTGATCCTGTCAGATTCAAGCTCCTGGTCAATGTTCATCGTCTTAGGTTATACCATAAACAAACTTCCAAACAAGAATTCATGCAACAATTTATTGAACACTAGACCTTTGAAGTTCCTGCAGCTGAAGGAAGCAGACCTAGTGTCCATCCTTCTGACTAGTCAAAGTATGCATCAAATCATAATAAAGATTTCCACTTTTTGTGGGAATAAACTTCATCAATAAATCTATTTGTCCATCCATCTCCATCCTTTCTCTCTCTTCCATAACTCCACCATCACTTCACTCTATCATCACTTCATTTATAACTCAATTGTACCTTTAAAGTGATCGATACTTCCTTCCACATTCTTTGCAAATGACACTCCAAATTTTTAAGTACGTGCATAACAACTTGATGTATCTTAATTATCTTAAATGCATTTGTTTAATTACTATACATTAATATTGATATTTCACATAGTACATATTAGTACTCTTCCCTTTCATATCATAATTACATCCTAGCCTATGCAGACACATGCTTTTATTTAGGTTTGGGGGGAGTGTGAACCCATGTGTCCATGTGTCATACATGTCATTCATGCGCAAGCATGGCAGGAAATTTAAAATGATATAGTCTTGCATGTATGATATGACACTAGTCACCATTTTATTTAATGACGTCCCTCTTTTATGTCTTCCTTATTTCCTTAGTCATAGTTATAATGCCACCAAAAAGGTAAATTGAAGAGTCATACGACATTGGCACCTTTAGCACTAGAGAAGAGTTGTAGGAAGTAGAAAGAAATTGGGATTTCAGAAGAAGGATTGCATGAAAGAAGATTTTGCAGAGGTGTTTGCTAAATTGTGGGTAGAAGCATGGGAGGTCAGCTGATTAGAAATGAACCTACAATTCACCAAGTGATCCTACATGATGCACTCTCTCTGGCCAGATTCAGAAATTATGGATGGTTAGACTACTTTATGAAACTAGATAGTTTCAATGACGACATTGCTCTGGAATTTGCACAAAAACTCTTTGATGGCAAGGAAATGGTGAAAGAGTTAGAAGTTATATTCATTGAAGAGAGGATTACTAAAGTAACGAGTTTGCTTGCTGAAGGAGAACCCTACCCTATTTCTAAGGATGCTAGGTCAAGTAGCGTAGAATTCATTGAGCCTAGTGATCCTCCACTTGTGGTAGACATACAAGGAACAAGGAGAACTTCTTTGCTAGAAAAATGGAAACAAGTTGCTATCTACATTATCAAATATATTACCTGTGAGGGTCACTAATCATGCCTTCATTCTATACATTTCCAACTTCTAAACCACATGAGACATGGCAAGAGGATGAACATGCCAAATGTGTTGTACAAGCTTCTTGCAATCATGGCAGATGAAACACATAAAGGTAGGAAAAACTTTGTTTCCCATCACTATTTGATTAAATTATTAGTAGAAAAATCTTTGCAAGAAGTGTCTGGTATGTCATGGGAAGAATTTTTGAGCATTGATTAGTTCAAATTAGAAAATATGGGTCCTAAGGGTCAGTACCAAGCTCATAGGGTTAGTAGGGATGGGAGGGTTACTAAAACCACTCCTGGAGCTTCAACTTCTAGTACAAACCCTAGCACAAACCCTCTTGTAGCAAAATCAATAGTAGAAATTGGCCCCTTTGAATCAAAGTATTCAAATGAAGAAAGTTCATCCTCAAACCCTAATGTCAATGTTCTCCCTAAAACTCCAATTCACACTAGGGTTGCCCTTAGAAAAGAGGAAGCACAAATGAGAGAGGCATAAATTAGAAAAGGGAAGGCTAGAAGCAAGAACCAGAAAAAGTAAAACCTAGCCCTAGGAAGTGGAAAGTTGAAAACACTGGTCATCTAGTAGCCACTGAGATAAATAACCAAAGAAGTCAAAACCAACTAAGTCAACTATTGATATGCCTCCAAAAAGGAGCCCTAGACTCAGAAGGACACCTAGGAAGGAGGCAAAGGCTCCTAAGGGGCAGGTAAATGTAGAAGTGGAAGAAGATTATGAGGAACAAGCAAACATAGGATTGGCAGAGCTTGTTGTTGTTGCAGAGTAGGTTGAAAATCAGGAACTACTACAACCGGAGCAATTTGGACAAGAATCACTGCAAACAAAGCAATTTGAACAACATGAACCAGTGCAAGGAAAGATTTAAGTAGGAAAACATAAACCTCCTACTTTTTCATGGGAATTAGTAGCCCTAGACTTATGGAATGAAATGAACAAGAAAGAGGAAGAATGGAATAAAGAAAGACTCAAGCTATAGGAAGAAATCACTAAGAAAAATGTAGAAATTGAGTAGAAGAATGCAGAGATTACTGCATTAAAGGAGAAGGTAGATAATGTGGTGGCTTTAGTACCACAAATGATGGCATGCAAAACTCCCCCAAGGGTATATGCACTGCATTTAAAGGAGCGTCATCTTTCTTTCAAGCTATCAAGGGTCATTTATGATTTAAGCCCTTCCATTGAAACACCATAAGAATTTTTCAAAGCCTATCAATCCTCTCCTCTCAAGGTTAAAAAATTGTTGTGTGAATTGTACTTGCATAATTATGTTGTTCCTAATGACCATGACTGGAACCCATTGTTATACATTGGAGATATTTACTTGAGGGAATTCATGTCATGGATTCAAAATGAAATCAGCTGGGGGCAACAATTTAAAATATATAGAGAAAGAGAACTCCATACCACCTTGTCTCTAAGAGATGAATTAGGTAACACTTTAGACATTTATTACACCTGGCACATAATTCTTTATAATCTAGAGTACAAAAACAAGATCATGCCTGTTAGGGAGGAAGCATACCAAGAATATGAGCAGATAGCTGCTACTACAGGAAAAAAGTATTGGGGTATATGTCATAGAGATGGAATGATTTTCTAGATCAGTTAAAACAAGCTGAACCCCATTCCCTGCAAAATTACTATGCAGCTTGCAAAAGAAGCATCAGGTACATGCATCTTGGGAGGATGAAGTAGCACTATTGGCTTTCGTTGATATTTTAGTCACCCATCCTATTGTGGCTAGTATCAGATTACAAAAACTATCAGTATGATGTAGATACATAAAGGCCAAGGTGGGGCAGATTGGAAAGCAAGCAGGGGTTCTATTGGAATCCAAATTTAGATACTATAGAGACTGATCAAGGACAAACAACAATTGGTGACTTCAAAGCTTTGGCAAGGAAAAGGAATAGAGTTCCCTCTACTAGAGGACCAACATATCATTAGGTTGGGGGGAGATGATGAGTACAAATAATGGCTCAATTTTGATATGGTTTATAATATATTATGTTGTTGTTACTATGGAATTTAGCACTTGGTTATTGACACTCATCTATATTATTTCCCTAAATCTATGAACCTTGGGCATGAACTTATCCTTGTGACTTTTGATAATATTAACCTGCTATGTGATATATTTGTATTAATTTTACACGTGATTGAATGAATGTTATTCTAAGGTGATTATGGATACATAATTACTTTGTGCACACTAATGTCATCATGCAGGTTCATATCAAGATGCAGATATAAATGAAGATTGTGAGGTGGAAGGAGTTCATGCCAGCTGGCTGATTGCTAAAGAAGTCAAAAAGATCATCATTAAAGAAGTCAATGGAGGGAAAACTTCCAATGGAGGGAAACTCCTAGCTCGTGTGGAAGTTGTAACTTACCTTTAAATGATCATGTTTGTTAGTTGAGAAAATCTAGGAGGTGTTATTGTGCTGGATCCTCATCGAGGCAAGTCTGGTTTGACTAAATCTGGCACATGCATAACCTCCTCCCTCTTTTTCATGCTTTCAATAAATAGAGTCCTATTCTGTTGGAGTTGACTGCCTAGTTAGTTAGGGTTAATTAGAATCTTTTCCCCTATAAATAATAATCAGATGTCCCTTTTCACAAGGTTGGATATTCTAGTATTGTACTTGCATTTTCAGTTTCATGTAATACAATCATATTGCTGATATGACATGTAATCATGTTTTCAATGAATAAGATGATATTTTGATTTGTTTTATTTGAGTTGGTTTAGAGAAAATTCATTCAAGGGGGCCCACTTGGTGAGAATTCCATCCATTTAGTTTAGTAGTTACCTTTCTGTTCAGTAATTAGTTGTAGTCTTAGCAATTATATGTTCCTGTAGCCATTGGAACTCTGTTATGTGATTGTTCCTATAGCCAATGTAGATAGAGTAGTTTCCTGTCTGTTTGCTGAGATTTCTATTTCTATCATCCATTTTAGTTCAGTTGTTGATGCTCAGTTTGGTTGTTGATTCATGCTCAGTACTTATGTTAATTCCTTTTCAATATTTTATTTTTAGTACTATTTCCTTTCTAGTTATAGGATAAGGATGACTACAATTGAGTCTTAGTGCACATACAATGTTGACCCATTTCAAGTTCATGTCCCTGGGTTGACAATGAAATGAGCCTTCATAATGAGCAAGACAACTACTTAGTGTAGATATCTAATCTCTAAGTTACAACTTTAAGGTCTTAGTTATTGAACCATTAGAGGAGGCCAACACTTGGCATTCATTGCATGGTCCACATAATGAATTTAACATTTAGAATTGTAAGCAAGTTTCCTACAATATCAAATGTTGAAAATCTAGTCTATGAGCTCTACGCATACTTTCGTTGAAGTCCCAAACGTTTCACAAAATTTCAAAATTTTGTTGAGGGAATAAAAGTAGGAAACAAGCTTCTCAAGGATGTTGATACCAGATGGATCTCCCTGCATGGACTAGTGCAACAAGTTCTCTTAGAATATCAATCCTTGATTGGAGTAATGTACTAGCATCACAACATAGTAGACAAAGCTCCTAACCTCTTACATAGGTTAAGTGATATAGAGACACTCTCGACTTTAGCTAGTCTTCTCCCCATGTTGGATGAAATGAACAATCTTGTGAAGAAAGCCCAAGACAAAACTATGTATATTAATGAATATGCCAAACTACGTAGACATACATGCATGGCCCTTGATCATCTATATCTAGATCTAACTTCTAAAACCCCAATTTTTTTCATCTGGTAGAAGATTACTGATTTGAATAAGCTTGATAATTATTTACAATTTAATGCAAGTAGGAACTTATGTATATGTGTACGTGGATTTGAGATACCAATGTACCATTGTATGACAACCAGGCGCTCTATCAGAGAAGTACTTGTTAGAAAGGAATATTTTAACGACATTGTTAAATATGTTAGTGATAATTTGGAGAAAATTGCAAAATGCCTTTCTACAAAGATTTATGATAGATTCCCTCAACATGAAATACTTGAAGCCATGGGTATTGTGTATCCTCAATTTTGGGTAAACTGAGATAGCCCTACCTATTCTCATGATAAAGTGAATATCTTGATCGAACACTTTTCAAAAAGTGTAAAGTACAATGAGCAGACAATAGAAGGAATTATAAATGCAAATAAGCTTAGAAAACAATGTAAGAATTTTACAAGTATGACGGACCAATTTGATTCCATGGGCATGGAGAAGTCCTTTGAACTGAGATCAATAACAAAGGCTTGGAAAAACTTAGGTTAGAGTGAAATATTGTGTGGTTCGATATCAAAATATTTCAAACTTGCTGATTTATGTCAAACAATGATATTGGGGTCGATGGAGGATGAGAGAGTTTTCAGTTCATTGGCATTTTTTATATCAAGGATAAGAAACAAACTAGACAAGAATTTGGAAATTGCTTGAGGATGAAAGGAACTGTGTATAATGTCAAAAAATTTCCTTTTGAAAGGGCACTCACAATATGGAGGTCCATATGCGAAAGAAGAGGGTTGTGCAACTCTCCAAATGATGGTACTAGTGGCACTAGCAGTGGGACAATTGACAATGACACAATGAATGTTGAATTTGAGACGCATTGTGAAGAAAATGAAGTCCAAAATCAGAATCAAGACAACTCTTTTACTTTATCTCATGTTGAAAGTCAATTTCAGGAACTTAACTCCATTTGGGAAATAGAAGTGAATTAGCAACTTTTAGGTATTTATACTGCACAAGTCATGAATCATTTTCCAAACTGTAGTTGATTATATTTTATATTGTAAATTCCATGAAATTGTGAATCATTTCACTTCGTGATATTTTATTTTATATTGCACTTCATGAATCATATTCCAAACTATAGTTGATGATATTTTATATTGTATTCCATGGTATTGAATTTGATATGTGATTCTGTATCATTTTTAAAGAACAACACTTATCACACTACTTGTAAATTCCTATTGCATTTCCATTCACACAATCTTTGATAAATAACTAAAAGGAATATTAATCCATTCCTTGAACAAAAGCTAAAATTTCAACATCCATAACATAAACACATGATGTGATATGACAACTTATAAATAACCGTTGATTATTTTGAGTCAGAAGATAGTGAATACAATACTAGAGAGCAAGATAGGTCAATATTATATTAAAAATTAAAGATATAAACTCAATTATTAGAGTCATCTTTTGTTATTACAGAGCAAAATTACAATATTTCCTATATGTGCTATCAAATAGCTTACAGTAGGCATCCCAAAAGATGCTTAAATCTGGTTGTCTTTCTAATCTGGCCGTTCTATTGATTTGGAATGTGTCATAAGGCTTAGGGTTCAAGTAGTTCTTATGTTCTAGGGTTTACATGTGTGTTTTAAACCCTCTCAAAAACCCTAGGTGTCTTTTCCTTTTACCTACATTCTAATTTGCAGTTGACTGGGTTTTACCCGTTCTCGTCTCTTAAGTCATATTTTATGCCTTTGCGTCCATTTACTCATTGGCCCCTTGAGCCTAGTGTTCTCCGTTACTACCCATAAAATCCTTATAAATCTTGCCTTGTCTTATTTGGGTCATTCAATTCTTTAATTCTTGTTCTTTCCCTAAGTTTGGGTTTTAATATTCTCTCAATATCGTTCATGTTATAAACCTAGGCAGGCAGCCCCTTTTAAGTCATGTAATAAGTGCATGTGCTTATTAAAATCCTTTGTTATGCTTGGAAGGTCCTATTGACTGCTTTCTATTGGTTCCCTCCATCTCGTGGGATTAAAATAATCAAATTAAGGAGCCGACGTGATAGCGGGCAGGCAACACTTGGCCACCCTTTTGAAAGGTCGAAGGTCCTACCACTGCTCGAAGGCACCAATGACTAAAGGTGTTCAAATCAACAATTACTATGGCATCTAACAAACAAATCTTAGTCATTCCTCATCTTCACACTTCTGTAAGATGCACACGCTTAAAACTCAGAGGGGAAGCGGGGAGGTTGACATGTAGACAGTTTCAACACTTGTGGAGATTGTGGAGCCCGTAGAGTGACATGGATATAAATCCACATGGCGTTTAATGCTTACAACCATTTGTAATCAAATTTTCAAACTTATTTGACTAAATCTGAGCCATCTATTGGGCCATCTCACTGTGAGATTGATGGTTAAAATTCATAGTTCAAGATTGAGGGCAAATGAGCCGTAACAACCATTTTGGTTCGTGCGAGTGAACCATAATGGTGGATATCACACAGAACTACCAAATTGGTATGTTTTAAAGCCATATAACTTACTTTAAAGTATAATTGCAAACTGTTAAAGCATTTAATGTATCTAATTAGTTCTCACTGAAATTTTTAAGCTCGTTCAACGATAAGAGTTAGGGTTTTCAAGCATTCGCAAAACCAATAAGTAAAATTGCTATCTTGCTTCTCAGTTGTTTCAAAATTTGTTGTAAGTGCTTTTTCTATCATTCTGTCATTAGTGTTTCTAGTTTCATTGCATTTCTTTTAAGGTTTGATGTTCAATTTGAACGATTAGCCTATTTAGTCCTGTTATTTCCTTGCATCAATCCATACCCTAGTTGTAAGCTTGCAATTTGCTGAGTAGTAAACCCTAGTTTGCACAAACTCTGTTACTATGACACCCAAAGTCAAAGCATCCACGTCAAAAGACCAATCTTCTAAGTCGAAGCCTACTGTGAGACCTCTGGCACAAGACATAACCGAACAAATTGTATCTTCAACCTCTGAGAAACCAAAGGGACAATGTACTTTGGCCCTGGAACTAAATTTGGCATCATTGATTATTATTGTACAATTAAAGATGTTTCCCTATCGTACTTTGGATGGAGTCTTTTCCAAGGATGGTTTGGAAATATGAATGCTAGTATCCCTTTCTACAACCCTTGGAGGTTGGGCATGGGTAAATTGGTTGTACCCAACATGTTCATAAATGTTGATCTTCTCAAAGAAATTATTGTGAACTATGACCCTCTGGTTAGGGTTGTTAGAGCTCATGATGGAAAAAATATGGTATGGGTTATTAAGGAAGAAGTTGTATATGTGTTCAAGTTGAACACTTGGAGTAGTGACATGGTTAAGATCGATGGGTAGATGTTGAGGGAGGAATACAAAAGGATAAAACACAACTTTAGGGTGTTAGTGTTGACCAATTTTTTGATATCAATAGGGAAGGAAAAATACAAAAGAATGATTACTTTGGGACCCTTTGATGTTGAG
This sequence comes from Sequoia sempervirens, assembly GCA_007258455.2. Taxonomy (NCBI): domain Eukaryota; kingdom Viridiplantae; phylum Streptophyta; class Pinopsida; order Cupressales; family Cupressaceae; genus Sequoia; species Sequoia sempervirens. Next base: position 201,409 of record VDFB02374176.1, read on the forward strand.
ACCCTCCCTATTAAGTATTTCCAACCATATTTTTAGAAGACCTTTTACTCCTTTTGCCAAATTTTAGGGTTTGATCCTGGCTCTAGCATGCCAATGGCCCATATGTACATGGCTGTGAGTATCCAACACCTTAATAACATAAATACCTTGTATGATTTTTCCACCTGTATAGCAAATGAAATTCACAAAGGATTGGTGGCTTTGAAGGGTGGGAAACTTGGTGTTAGATTTTAGTGGTGTATACCTTAGAATTTTACCCTACTCTAACGTGCAAAATAACTTAAAAATGCAAGTGATAAAAGACTAAGGACACTTCAAAATTAGCCAAAAGAGAGATAAAACAATAAGGAAAATGGACAAAACAAGATATAAATGATTTCACCTTCCTTACTGTTGATGTCTCTTTGATTGGCCCTTGCTCGGGATGATTTTGTGTGCTCCTTAGATGATTTCTTGAGTGACTAAATGCAAGATTAAATGTGCAAAATGATTAAAAGAGATGGCTAGATGATGGCAAAGGATAGAAAGTGCAAATTGGCAGATGTAGTTATCAAATGGCTAAGTGTTCCAGAATGCCCTTGAGGAGGGGGTATTTATAGGAGAATTTGAATTCTCTAGAGAATTCAACGGTTGAGATGCATCCAACAAGGCCATGATGAAGGGCTATGGTGGGTTGAGAATCCACAAGCCCTCACATCTTGACATGTGGATGGTGAAGTGGCCAAGAGAAGATGAGGTGTAAGTGAGGTGTCAAAAAGGTACATGAGGTGGAGGAAGGACAAGCACCTTGGGGAGTGAGGAGATTTCCTCAAAAAGGGATTCCTTGTCCCCAAGTGGGAGTGAAAGGGACATTTGAGGAATTTTGAAATTCCTAAAAAATCTATATGGGAAAAGGAAAGGTGGTTGGGGATCACATTCCTAGGAGGATCTAGAGGATAAAAGGTGGGCTCCAAAAAGGTGGGACTTGGTCACATGTGGAGATTGTGACAAGTCCAAGGTTCTAGAAGCCTTGGAAAGATGGAATGTGAATTAAAAATTCACATATAAGAGGGGAATCTAGGACAAATAAAAATGAATTAAAAATTCCTTGGGGGGGGAAGAGTTGACCAAGGTACTGATTAAGATTAATTAATCAGTAATTAGAAGATAAATGAGGATTATAAGCCAACTTGCAAAAGTTGGAGGATGTGACACATCCTAATCAAGGATTAGGCATGTGCACATCCTTAATGAAGAAATTAGGAGATGGATTAGGATTAGATGAAAATGACATGTGAGGAATTAAATAAATGTATTATTTATTTAATTCATTTGATGAAAAGGATTAAAGAGGGTAAGGTATTTAATTATTAATTAAATACCTTAGGGATTTGGTAGAATTAAAGATATTAATTAAATAATAGTAATATTACTTAATTAACTTGATAAGAGGATGTTTAGATGAAAAGTGATAAATTTGGATAAATTAAGTGCCAAATTTGGATGTCTATATTTTGCCCCTCTTTGAGATGGTGCTATGAAGTAGCATCATTTCAAAGAATATTAAAATATAGAACCTAGAAGAAGATGGTTAGATTGGAAAAGATGCCCCAGTCATCAAAGGGATGACTAGGAAGAAAGACGATGGGGGTGAAGATGAAGAGTAGGGATTGAGGATGCCCCCTCGAGAGGACATGTGGGTTGAAGAGAACACGTGTGTGCTCTCGAAATAGATGATGTGATGCAAGGGGAGATGAGGAAGATGATACCAGGTGATGGGTAAGAGAGTAAGTGATATGGGGATGGATGAAGCACAAATGGATTTCAAAAGGTGATATTGCCCCAGTCAAGGTATAAGCCAAAATGGGTTGAGGATGGATGGAGTGTTGTCAATGAGGGAATGAAGGATCCCGAAACAACACGAGGATAGAGAAGGATACATCCCCCTGAGTGGTATTGATGAGGGAAGGATACATCCCAAAACAACACTAAAGGATAGGGAAGAATACCTCCCGATGATGATGATGAAAGTGTTGTTGATGAGGGAAGGATACATCCCAAAACAACACCAAAGGGATAGGGAAGGATACTAATAGATGATGATGATGATGGGTCAAGGCTGGTAATGAGACTGGACAAGACCAATGATTTGATTAGGTGATTTGTATGAGATTGAACAGATGAGGAGAAGATTGATATGTGAGATGGAGAGAAGGATCTTAAGATTTGGTTTGATATCCAAAGATGTGGATTGTAGTTGGATGAAAGCTCAGATTAGGGGTTTGGTTAAGCTCAGATTGGGATAAGATTAAAGCTCAGATGAGGATTGGATTGAAGACTAGAATGATTTAAGGATATGATTGGATTGATTCGACACCGAGTTCTGGGGTTTAAAGGGGCGTAAGGTGTTGACAATCAGATTTTTCTTGATTTGACAATTTTCAAAAATTGTCAAATTTTGCCATTTTAGGAAACCTCGCGGATATACTTTTGGGAGTCCCAATTTTTTCTAAGAAATACCCAATATTGAGATAGGATGAATTGCCAACTAACATCCCAAATTCGAGATATGCATTTCGAGTTATGAGTGAAAATAATTTTTCAAAATGTTGGAAAAAAACACTAAATTGGGATTTTGAGGGTCAAGATGAAAGTTTGAGGCCCCAAAAATGTGCCAAAACGGGTTCCAATTGTTTTCAAAGACACCAGTTGGAAATACACTCGTTATCTCGTCACGCAACTACCCGTCAAATTTCAGCTCAAACGGACACCTGAGTCAAAAGTTATGGCCTTCAAAAGTTTTGGTGTAAAAATCAAAAATCAATTTTGAAAATTTCAAGACATGGGTTTTGTTCGTTAGGAAAAATAAGGAAATGGGTCAGAATTGGTTTTTTGAAAAAGATAATAAAAATGTGTATTTTGGGGGTCAAAGGTTGGCGGGTAGGGGCGTAGCCGCCCCGACTGGGGGCGGTTCCGCCCTGCTGTGGTGGGGCAGTTCTGCCCTGACCAGGGGCGGTTCCGCCCCACTGCGGCGGGGGGGAGCCGCCCCGCCTGGGGGCAGTTCCGCCCCACTACGGCGGGGTGGAGCCGTCCCGACTCGGGGTGGTTCGGCCCCACTGTGGCGGGGCGGTTCCGCCCCACTGCGGCGGGGCGGAGCCGCCCCGCCCGAGGGCAGTTCCGCCCCGCTGCGGCGGGGCGATGCCACCCTGACTGGGGGTGGTTCCGCCCTGCTACGGCGGGGGGGAGCCAGAGGGCAGGATAGAGGAATACAAGGGGGGAGAGAAAGGGTGAAGAGATAGGAAAAAAGATGGAGGGATGGGGGGATTATGAAAAAGGATGAAGGGATGGGGGAGACATGCAAGACGATAGAATGGAAAATGAAATGCAATCCTAATGCAATTTGTCATCTTCGGAGCACTGAGTTTTGCTATAGCATAAGACAAGAAGAACTAAGGCGAATTAGTGTCTAATGCATAAAACAAACACAACAGACAAGAAGGCTATTCCAACACCCCAAAGTCACAAAGACCTTGGTTGGGCCAGGTATTGAGATAACCACAAGCATAAAAGGACGCCCTAGCATAACACAAGACCTCGGGGATCTTGGTGGGTACTACGTGGGACAACCAAGAAGACACAATCAAACAAAAAAGCAAGATATGCCCATATGTTGACCAATCAAAACACACCATAATATGATGGATCATGGCTGCCTTGACAAGTGATGATAGGGAGCTCAAATGATAAACAAAATTCAATAGTATCAAAATATCATAATCAATTTCCAACGTCCATTGCCATAGGATCAAGGGGATGGATGGGATTGATGAGGTATGTTAGGAAGGATGCATCCTGTTGAAACCAAAGATGATGGATATGAAACTAAAAGATCGTTATGACGTGGGATGTTCAAAATCGATTGGATCTCATGATACAAGTGGATCTCGTTTGTGAAGAACTGACTAGATAAGGGCATAGCTTGATGGCATGACACAAGGAAGACGAAACATGGGACTGACACACCCTAAAGACCTAGGGGCTCGGGGGCCGATCAAAGATTAGCCTTGCCTACGTGAAAGCGCAGAGCCCTCGTAGTTCGGTGAAAGGTGGATGACTGACCAAGATGTAGACTATGATGGATGGTAAAGATAGGATGGACAAAAGGAGAAAGACCAATGATAGACGATAGAAGACCAAAGTGGACAATAAAGATCGATGATAGAACCCGGGGGGTGGATCAAATGATCGACTTTGCCTACGTGAAAGCGCAGGGGCAACGTAGTTCGACAAGACCAAAGGCAAACAATGGATAAAGGATGATAAGATGATAGGATAAGTGGATAAAAAGGTGGGACCGATACGACAAGATATGATAGACCTGTTGGATTGGATAGGATGATGATGATCAGATAAAGCTCAGGGATGGGATAGTTATCCAAAGCATTAAAATGACTTAGGAGGATGATATGATAGATAGATGAGTGATGAAAAGTGATAGGAGATTGGAAAGATGTGCAAGAGAAGCAGGGGTGATGATGATGAGATAAATGGAATTGGGTTGCATGGGGGGAGGCCTATAGCCAGATACCAATGACAAGGGATTGTGAGATGGGATGAGATGGGATGAGAATAAAGATGGAAGATTGGATAAAGATATAGGATAGGGATGGGGGATGGGATGGATTGTTTGGATGGATGGGAATATAAGGATTGGGAGATGAAAGGGATGCTAAGATAGATGGATACGAAGATAAGGATGGGGAGATAGGAGGGATGCTATGATAGATGGATAGGGTTATAAGGATTGGGAGATGAAAGGGATGCTAGGATAGATGGATGCCTCCAAGGACTATGTCACAAATGAAGCAGATGCCCCCACTCTAGATATGTCATATATGAGGAGGCATGAGGGATGGAAGACAAGTGGATGGGAAGATAAAGGAAATAATTAGATGAGGATAGGATGGGTGGCTAAGGAATATGATAGAGCATGGATGAAGGGAATGTATACCAATAGGTGTCTAAAGCATGCATAGATAGGTGCCCTTATTTTGATCAAGATCATAAGAAGGATGGAGGGATGGGAGATAAATGGGATATGATGGTAGGATGTAGAAGATAGGTGGGATGGGGGGGATTTATGAAGAGGATGGATAACAGGGAGATGGGTACATAGCTAGAAGCATAGTGGATGGAGGGAATGCATATCAGGAAGTTGCCCCTAAGTGCAAATGGGGATTTACGCATGACGCCTGTTTGCCAGGTTTTCATCATGGTATTTATCCAAGGTGTTTGTTTGCCAAGTTTTCACCATTGGATGGATTATTTCTCTTTACTATTTTGTTTTGTTTTTGTTTTTGTTTTTGTTTTGTTTTTTTTTTTGTGGATTTTTTGACTTTTTTGAATTTTTGGATAGTAGGGGGATGAAAATGGATAAGGGAATTTAGAAGATACATGATAAGAATATGGATGAAGGACTCAAGCATCAAGTTCTATACGAGGTAGTAAGAGCCCATGTTCGAACCGACTATTGGATGTTGATACAACCTTATGAGGATAAATGGATTATGCAAGAGGATGAATTAGGGGGATTTGAGAGGGGAGATACATAGGATAATGGATGGGATGATGCAAAGGGTATGGATGGAACGATGGGGTGGATATGTGATGGGGAGATGTGTTCAGGACCAACATTGGCACATGTGGTGGTGGATGTGAAAAGATACGAGGATTAAGGGATGGAGAATGTGGGGATAATGGAGGAGATGGAATGGTGAATTTTGGGACATAAGGACCCAAAACAGACTTAGGAGATGAAAGGGGTGTATGATTAGCTTTTAGATTAGCAACTTTGGATGTTCTTATGGAGGCTTCATTTGTTTTATTTGGGATCCACATGGTTTTGATGTTTGCTTTGGTGGGCCTTTGCGGCCTACATATTTGATTTGGATTTTGGATTTAATTTTGCTTTGCTTTAACATGTCTTTTAGAGGGGACATGGGAAGCTTTTAATTCATGTGGATGTTTAGATTGATGCATTTTTTCTTTAACAACCAAAGTGCTTTTAGTAGCAATGGGATGGGTGTGAGGAGATGGATGATGTGGAGTGATGGAGGTAGGAGTATGGGGATTATGTGTAGATGGAGGATGTTTAGGTATGTGCCTTTGTTGATCCTGACCATGGGGTATGTGAGAGGGATGTTTATGATGGATGAGATGGATAGGTGTTGGATGGATGAAAGGTTGAGAAGGTGATCTTGGGATATATGGATCGAAAGCAATCATAATGGGTAGAGGGACATAAGAACCCAAGATGGATGGAGTAGATGAAGGGTGGGAGATGGTGGGTGGAGGGATGTAAGGACCCAAAATGGATGGAGCAGATGAAGGAGGAATATGGACGGTTGTTTTGAGGCGATACGATAAAGGAGGAGGGATGGTAGCATATGATTTGGTGGAGCGATGGGAAGAGCTAACATTTCTTTTGGAAAAGGCTCGTTGGGGACGTCTAGAGGTTGTACCAACATTTTTGGATTGCGATTTGTAAGTAATACATCCAAGACCTTGCGGATACAAATGTTCTTTAGCTTGGATGAGCTCTATAATACCTTTCTCATGAAGGCCTAAACCTTTTCCTTGATAGTTCATTCTCTTGAGTATTCGATCTAGGATAGGATTTTTGTTATTTTGGAAAAATGATGCGAGTTCATTATTAGGTGGAAGAGGAGGGTTGGTGTACATGATTTGTTTTTCTTCTGCGAGGAGACCACCATGGAGGAATGTGAGAGGACCAAGGGGATATGCAAGCGGTGTGGGGATAGCATTTTTAGGCAATGATGGGGGATCATGAGAAGGAGATGATGGGATAACAACATCAAGAGAGGGAGTAGGGGCCATGATAGGATCTGAATTTGTGGTAGTAGGCTCATGCGATGGAGATGGAGATGGAGCTGTGGAAGCTTGAATGACAAGGGGACCATGGGATGGAATGGATGGGGGACTGTGATCTTGAGGTGGACTAGATGGGATGGTAGGATCTTGATCCGGAGGAGATATGTTGGCATGCTTTGGATTAGACTCTTGGCGTGACTCATCATGTGCGGGAGGCATGGTAATGGAGTCTTGTTGGGACTCTTCAAGTGGGGAAGATGGAGGGATGGAAGATTCATGAGGTTCATTGGAATGAGTTTTGGTACTACTAGGGGTGGGAGGAGTGGATTGGATTTGGGTGGATCTAGGAGTAGAGGGAGTGGATTGGAATTGGGTGTCTTCGATGGATTCAGTGGTTCTTGGAGTAGGAGATGGGGGTTCAATGGATTTAGTGGGTTTAATGGTTTCAATGGTTTGATCAGTACTAGGGATGGTAACATCAATGATAGGTGTGGTATGGAGAAGGGTCTCATCACTAGTGACCGTGGATGATGGATCTAGATGGCATGGTTCCATGACTTCAAGATGTGGAGTTGGGGATGGCTTCTTTGTAATGAGTCCTTGGAGAACTTCTGAAATGAGAGACTTGCCTATGGTTGGCTTGGCTAGGGTGGTAGAAATGGATGAGGGATTATGGATTGGTAGACTAGGGTTAGATGGAGGAATGGGATTGAATGTAGGACTATGAGTAGATGGGGGATTAGGATTGGATGGAGGACTAGGAGTAGATGGATGAATGGGATTGGATGGAGGACTAGGAGTAGATGGAGGACTAGGATTGGATGGAGGGTTAAGGTAAGGATATTGGAGTGGTGAATTAAGATAGGGGGACATGGATTGTGGATTAGGACAAGAGGATATAGGTGGTGTAGTGGGACAAGAGGATGTGGGGGATGGATTATAATAAGGGTATTGGGATGGTGGATTAGGATGAGGATATGTGGATGTAGGATTAAGGTAAAAGGGTGTGGATGTAGGATTAGTATGGGAAGATTGGGAAAGAGGATTACGATAGGGGGACATGGATGGGGAGTTGTAATAGGAATATTGTGATGGAAAATTAGGATAAGAGGATGTAGATGTTGTATAGAGGATGATGTAGATGAAGGACATGACAAATATGGGCATGAAGAAGATACTGGATATCCATTGTCATGGCAAAGGAGCATGATTAGGCATGGATGAAGACATAACGAGATAACTCATAGGAGAAATTAGATTTTGGAAAGTGGGTGGAGAAAGCTTACTAGATATGATAGTGTCAAGGGGATCTATGTCGTATACCTCTTGATCGACAAGACTTTCGTTATCATTATCGACATAATTAGGGTTTCCCTTGACTACTATTGATGGAGGATGAGGATTCATGATGATGACAGGATAAAGAGGATGGATACAAAATTTTGGATGGGAACAGATTAAAGCTCAAATCGAGATTTTGGTCAAGCTCAGATCAGGATTGGACAAAAGCTCAGATTAGGATGATTGGATGGGATTGCTTTTGATTTTGATGGGATTCGGTAGACAAATGATTGGATTGGGTAGATGATTTGATGAATTTGATTAAAGTACTAGATCAGTTTGATGGGATAGGATCAAATGATTAGATGATGTTGATTGGATAATTATGATTAGATGAAGATGATTGTATGTATCTAATTACAGGAATAGATTGGTTTGATTAGATAGAAAAAAAAAAGGTACCACTAGATAGAGCTTAAAAAATTGAGCAATTTTAGTTTTTGAACGAAGTTGATCCGATGCATGGTTTGTAAATGATGGCCCCGGGAAGTTAAAGGGGCGTAGTCAGCTTTCTGCAGTAAATCAGGGGCGTAGTCAGCTTTCTACAGTAAATTAGGGGCATAGTCAGCAAAATCATGGGCGTAGATAGCCTTCTGCAGTAAATCAGGGGCGTAGTTAGCGAAATCGGGGGCATTGACAGCTTTCTGCAGTAAATCAGGGGCGTAGTCAGCGAAATCGGGGGTGTTGATAGCTTTCTATAGTAAATTAGGGGCGCTTCCACCTTTCTGCAGCAGAATCAGGGGTGCTTCTGCCTTTCTGCGGCAAAACAGGGGTGCTTCCACCTTTCTGCAGCAGAATCAGGGGCACTTTCGCCTTTCTGCAGCAAAACAGGGGCGCTTCCGCCTTTCTGCAGTAAGATAGAGCTTGGTTTTGATGGCAAAGGCTATGGAAAAGACGCAAAATGATAAAGTAAGGCCAAAGTATCAAAGATTTCACAGGTTTTTCACAAGAAGACACTTCAAGCAAGCACAATCCTATGATTAATATTAAGGGTATGGCCAGGAAAGGTCTTAATCTAGGATGCACAAGGCTTCTAGGGAGTCCTTGATATACTCTCGATACGTGAGACACAACCGTGAACACCAGCTCGTCACAAGCGTGAGTCAGGAACCCCAGCGAGATACTGAAAGGATTGGACCAACTCTTCATGTCTATCTAGGTATCATCCTAGCTTCGACGCTCCGCCAATTACGACGTGACTGGATTGGGGTACAACTTTCGTTCTCCCCCCTTTATATACCCTACCAGTACGCGTGGTTGGAATCATCCCTTGGGGTGATGAAATCCCCAAGCAGGTCCCACTAAAAAGAAGACACTAACCGCTTCCAACTACTCCCCAAGCTCACACGAAGTGCAAGGGGAAAGTGAAAATAAATTAATGCCCCCTTGGGTAACACAAAAATAAACAATCACAGCAAGCAATGAAGTTTACTCCCCCTAATTAGACTATGTTCCAAAACAACAAAGATATATATATATATATATATTTTTTGAAAATCTGATCAAGTAGATGGTCCTGCAAGAAAATGTTAGCTATCTTCTTCTTCGTCCTTGGTCAATTATGCCACAATATGCTGCAAAACATTAGCACAAAACACCAATATCCTTGCCAAAACAATGTTAGAGGGTTACTACTTGAAAATAGCAAAAAATGAGAGCAAAAGTGAAGCTAAAATGACTGTTTTACCTTCCAAACTGTGCTGTTTTGGGGCGCTTCTGCCTTTCTACAGCAAAACAGGGGCACTTCCGCCTTTCTGTAGCAAAAATAGGGGCGCTTCCGCCTTTCTGCAGCAAAATTAGGGCACTTCCGCCTTTCTGTAGCAAAAATGGGGGCGCTTCCGCCTTTCTGCAGCAAGATTAGAGGGCGCTTTCGCCTTTCTGCAACAAAAGGGTAGAGGGTGCTTCCGCCTTTCTGCAACAAACTTTATCAGATTTTCAAGAAAAAGGGAAAGTTGTGTCCCTCTTACTGCAAGAAAAGTGTTAGAAAAAATCTTCTAAATATATCCCTAATTGCAGCAAACTTATTAGAAAAAAATAGAACTTTCAGATGTAGGGCGCTTCCGCCTTTCTATAGCAGACAAGAGGGAACTTCCGCCTTTCTGCAGTGGGATAGAGGGCGCTTCCGCCTTTCTGCAGTGGGATAGAGGGTGCTTCCACCTTTTTGCAGTGGGACAGAGGGTGCTTCTGCCTTTCTGCGGTAAGGCAGAGGGCACTTCCGCCTTTCTGCGATAAAGCAGAGGGTGCTTCCGCCTTTCTACAGTAAAAAGGAGGGCACTTCTGCCTTTTTGTGACCTTTTTCTGCACAATACTTAGCAAAGATGAATGTTAAATGCAAGAACCCATTTGTGGGTCCCACCGGGTGTGCCAAAAATGTGAACCTAAGAATTTTACCCTACTCTAACGTGCAAAATAACTTAAAAATGCAAGTGATAAAAGACTAAAGACACTTCAAGATTAGCCAAAAGAGAGATAAAACAATAAGGAAAATGGACAAAACAAGATATAAACGATTTCACCTTCCTTGCTGTTGATGTCTCCTTGATTGGCCCTTGCTTGGGATGATTTTGTGTGCTCCTTAGATGATTTCTTGAGTGACTAAATGCAAGATTAAATGTGCAAAATGATTAAAAGAGATGGCTAGATGATGACAAAGGATTGAAAGTGCAAATTGGCAGCATGTAGTTATCAAATAGCTAAGTGTTCCAGAATGCCCTTGAGGAGGGGGTATTTATAGAAGAATTTAAATTCTCTAGAGAATTCAATGGTTGAGATGCATCCAACAAGGCCAAGATAAAGGGCTATGGTGGGTTGAGAATCCACAAGCCCTCACATCTTGACATGTGGATAGTGAAGTGGCCAAGAGAAGATGAGGTGTAAGTGAGGTGTCAAAAAGGTACATGAGGTGGAGGAAGGACAAGCACCTTGGGGAGTGAGGAGATTTCCTCAAAAAGGGATTCCTTGTCCCCAAGTGGGAGTGAAAGGGACATTTGAGGAATTTTGGAATTCCTCAAAAATCTACATGGGAAAAGGAAAGATGGTTGGGGATATAAATATGAATTAAAAATTCACATTTTAGGAGGATCTAGAGGATAAAAGGTGGGCTCCAAAAAGGTGGGACTTGGTCACATGTGGAGATTGTGACAAGTCCAAGGTTCTAGAAGCCTTGGAAAGATGGAATGTGAATTAAAAATTCACATATAAAAGAGGGAATCTAGGAAGAATAAAAAGGAATTAAAAATTCCTTGGAGAATGATTAGGCTTAATTAATCAGTAATTAGAAGATAAATGAGGATTATAAGCCAACTTGCAAAAGTTGGAGGATGTGACACATCCTAATCAAGGATTAGGCATGTGCACATCCCTAATGAAGAAATTAGGAGATGGATTAGGATTAGATGAAAATGACATGTGAGGAATTAAATAAATGTATTATTTATTTAATTCATTTGATGAAAAGGGGATTAAAGAGGGTAAGGTATTTAATTATTAATTAAATACCTTAGGGATTTGGAAGAATTAAAGATATTAATTAAATAATAGTAATATTACTTAATTAACTTGGATAAGAGGAAGTTTAGATGAAAAGTGATAAATTTGGATAAATTAAGTGTCCAAATTTGGATGTCTACAAGTGGTTTTCGCTCTTTATGCATATGTTTCTTTTCAAAGGTGCAGACTATTTTGGTTGAGAGATGGAACTTAAAAGGGTTGTGGATGGTATTGAGATGTTGGTGTAGTCACGAAACCCTATATTGGATAGGAATGAACAAAATACCAACTATGTGTCTGCTACAAATATTTTTACCACCAAATTGAGACAGGCTCTAATGTTGGATGTACCTAGGATCCCCAAGGAGTTACATGATTTTTTGAGGCTTGCTGAGACGAGGCCTAATCTGAATATTTCCCACAATTGGGGGGATGTAATTCTCTATAAGGATTGTACAATTCTAAGGGTATTTGGCACATAATTGAATCCCCACATACTTCCCAAGGAAGTGCCTCTAAGGATTGGGTTTTTGGAGGTAATATGGTAGCTAGGGAATGTAGATGTTTTCTTCCTAGATAAGAAGTGAAAGGGAACTTTCTTCCCTACATACACTATGTTTGCAGATTTTGTAATGATAACACATGGATGGAGGAATATTGTGAAACACTATCTCAACCATTATAATATGAAGCTCTAGGCATACGGAACATATGATCTTGAGGGGTTCATAGCCTGGTTAATGAGGAGAAATAGGGAGGTCGATATGTTCATACCCACACTATGCCCGAGGACCTCATTAGAATTATTTTTGACCTTGATGTCCAAGCTGATAGAATAAGTGGGGTGTTTTTCTAAAATTGGAAAGAGAAATCAAGGTAAAAGAGCCTAGTTTTAAAGCTTTGTTAGCTATTATTGACCCAATTTTGAAGATTGAAGCTATGATTCCAAATTTTGACAAAGTAGTGAAAAAACTAAAGGAAACAAGTTGTGCAAGATAAGGGGAAGGCCCTTTTCATAGATGAAGAGTCAAATGTGCAACCTTCTAAGAAGATGCACATTTATTCAAGGAGAAAAATTATAGTAAAGAAGCAACAAATAGTTGTAACTCCTGCACAGTTTGAGGAGTCAAAAATGTAGTCTCCATAGCAGTAGCTATCTCCATTGTCACCGCAACATTCTTCTACCCCTGAAATAATTGTATTGGATTCTCCAATTAGAGAATCAGCCCCTCCAAGGGAGCCATGCCCATCAATAAAGAAGTAAAAAGTTGAAGCATCTGATCTGGGACTATCTTGCAGAGGAGTCAAATGATGAAATTGCTATAATTGATGAGGAAACAATGTAAGGGATGTCATCTCCTCAAGGGGAAATAATATCATAGAATTTGAGCCTTAGGTTGAGCAAAGCTGACCTAAGTGGAATAAATAACTTTGAGGATGTTAGATTCCAAGCCTATAAAAGCTTTATGGAAGATGATCAATTTTTCAAGCCACAAGCATTCAAGGAATATGTATGAAGAGTAATGAAGGATGAGTATGCAACATTGGTGCAAACAAGGAGAAGTGAGAGCCCTGAGAAGCCCCAAGAGGTTGTTGAAGCCAAGGTTTGAGATGAAATGAGGGCCAAGTATTCAAACATTTCTACAGAAGAGGGCAAGGAATTGGTGAGAAAGAGTGGAGTGTTATTATTCCCAGAATGGGACCTGGCGTCAGTAATTGCTTTTGACACTGTGAGAAGAAAAGATGCCCCCATTTTTAATAGTGAAGAAGAAGTCACATTGGATTTATAGGGTTAGCTTTTAGTCAGCAGTGGGATACTCTTGCTAGTTGGGCTTTAGCCCCAACCACTAAAAAGACTAATGTTGCAGAACTTTCCCTAGGTGTAAGAGGAGGCTTAATCATAAAAAAAGTTTCAGATACATCTACCTTGGAGGAAACAACCATGAATGTTAATGTGGCACAATTCACCAAAGCCACAATTGAGTCATTAACGAAGGAAAGGGATAGTTTTAGAACCAAATATAATGAGGTGATTTTTGAGTACAACTTGAGCTAGGAAAAGATGGATCAAATGCAAACTCAAATGGCTCTATGGAAACAACAATTCCAAGCATTATAGTCTAGTACCTCACATGCTACAATCTTTCCTCCTCCTTTCCCAATTCTTTCACCTCCTCAAAATCAAGAGGAGTCTACCTCCATTGAATCTAAAGATGTACAAATGGCACAATCAACTCCTAAATCATCAGATGTTGCTCAATTTGAGGAAGTTACCAAGGAGGAGCTGATGGAAAAGCTCAAGACTTATGAAGATAGGATGGATGATCTTGTTCATTTGAATAATATGAAGATTGTGACAATAATGCTTGAGCACTTGAATAAGGGGGCAGAGAAAAGATTAATCAGTATTCATGCTAATTATGCTTTGATGTCTTATGCCATTAAGAACCTTTATAGAGATAAAGAAATTGCTATTCATTTAATGAATAAATGGATTCCAAGGGCTCAAATGCTGAGGGATATGGCTACTGCATCCTCTCGTGATGCAAATAAGCCTCCAAAGATACTTCTAACCCTAAGATTTATAACATATATAACTAGTTCTCAAGGGTTGATTGAGTCTTTAGAGGTGAAGATTAGAGAATTGGTTAAGAAGTTCAATGATTGGAACTTTGGTCTTCTTCCAGACATTCTAAATGAGAAGAGTGAAGTTAAGTCCCTACAAGAGTGGAAAGACTAGGTGGCTCAAGAGATAACTTCCTAGGCCAAAAAAATATGTGATGAAATGGATTTGGTTAAGTTGAGGAACAATATGGACAAGCTCATGCATACAGGGGCTTTCCTTGAAGATTTTGATAAGGAAGCAAATTAGGCAGCAGTTAGGTATAGCCCATACAGAAAAAAGGCAAAAAAAATCATGGGATTGACTAGCCTACAAAATAGGAGTTTGCATTATGGAAGTCCAACTATATTGACATATTGGACATATAAATTGCTGCAAGTGGGAGTGGGTGACAACAATTTTGGTTGGTGGTTTGCAATAAAAAATTTCAGTAGGGAAGTGCAATACATGGCCTGGAATGAGTACAAATTAGGCCTTGGATATATCAACGTTCAAATATTGGACTTTCTTAGTTTCAAATGTGGTGACAAGGATTGCAGATGTGGAATTACTTTGGTATATTCTTTCACTATGCTTTTCTTCTACAAGTTTTTAAAGCATGTGGACTATAGTGTTTTATCATGGAAAATATTACTTTGCATTGGCTAAAGGATCCTTTTGGAAGTCAAGAGAATCTTCACCAACAAATGGAAATGGTTTTTGTCTCATATGAAATTCTCCCTCGTAGTACTACTAGAGAAAAATTGAATAAAAAAATACATTATGCTGGATTGCTTAAAACCCCAGGTTTCACTTATGAATACCATGATATTTATGATCTTAATATCTATAGTAGGCGTACCTTAGAACTTAGATTTTCATCTGAGAATAAGGCTACAAAGAAAATGTAAGTTAATATTTATAATGCACCATGGGTAACTAGATTAGGGTGCATAATGTTACATGAGGTTTTCCCTTGCCCAGAATTTATCATAATCTGTGCCCAAAATTATGATGATAACAAAAGAGCAATTGTTAATAAAGATAGCAAAGAAGAATTGTTATTCATTAATGTAGAAGAACTTCAAAAAGTGTTGGGGTTTACAACCAAATAATTTGGAAACGTTCACATTGACCTAGAAAAGCTTGCTAGTGATTATGAAGCAATGGATGAAAGGGATAGAAATTCTTTCATAAATAAAATAGTTCAAGATAACATACAAGTTAGAAACAAATTGAAAGGTAATCATAAGCCTCCTTATGATTTTGATATTTTGAGAGCATGGGTTTAGGATACTATTTTCATGCTAGCATTTTGCCTCGGACTAGATAGAAATTGGGAAGTGGATGCAAGCCTCCTTGAAATGGTATATAATATCCATTATGGTGTTCCACATGTCAAATATAACCATTCCTATAAAGGATGGAAAAATCAAGAGAGAACCTAAGCCCAAATCCTGATTCATAGTGGTGAAAATATCAAACTCCACAACCCAAATTCTATATCAAGAAATGGGTCTTGGAAATTATGTAACACTGTCAGAGATAGAAACTAAAGACCAAAACATTGCTTGTATAGAAAAGGGACTGATAAAGGATACAAAGTTATGGAAAATGCAATTCAATGAGGGATATTCAATAGCGGGTTCAGAAGGAGGGGAAATAATCATCTCCCTCGAAGGACAATTGCACCCATTTGCACATTGTATGAATTGGAATTCATTGAAGTTGAAAAAGAGGCAGTTTTGTTAGGCCTCAAAAATGCCAAAGACATGAGAATCAAACTCCTATATGTTAAAGGGGATATAGAGCTGATCAACGAGCCAATCAAAGGATATTTCTAGGTCAGAAAGGATCACCTATAGTATTATAGAAATTGAGTTTGGAACGTGATCGACTGGTTTGAAGAGTTTGACATTAGAGACATCCTGAGGATGGACGATAGCAAAATTGATGACTCAATGGTATTTGCTTCCGTCTTTGTGCCATATTATGAATTTTTTCAAGGTGCATTTTCCTAGGCATATGAAGATATGAGAATATTCATCCCAAAAGATTTGTCTCCCATAATACCCATCAGAAGAGAAGTGAAGACTTTCAGGCATAAATGACATCCTTTGGGGATGGAGTAATTTTCTTTCTATTTTCGTGATGTGTTTCCCCTTTCTGTAATGTGTTCATTATGTTGTGTTTCCCCTTTCCATGAAGTTTTGTCATGTTATAGGTGATTAGGTGTCTTGTTTTAGGTGATTTTTAGGGAAGTTCCAGCTTATAGGTGATTCTAGGAAGTTCTGTCTTTAGTGATTTAGGGAAAAAGTCTTGTAATAGGTGATTAAGAAATGTTGATGAATTTGAAGCCCAATGGATAAGGCACTGGTCTATGCTTAAAATTCCAGAGATTATTGGTTCTCCTATGCCATAAGTATCCGACATGGTCCCCAGACAGAGCCAAATGTGGTACCCCAAAATTAAAATTTTTGCTACACTTAGGCATTTTGTAGAAATGGTAAAAGTCTTGTTAAAAATTATTAAAAGGTCGAATAATGGGATTTTTCATGTCATGCATGGAGGTCAAAAACTCAAAATTTTCAAAATATGAGGATCTAGGCTTGCTCAGAGCAACCTTGTCTACAAAATCTAGATCTCAATTTTTTGACACTAAATTTTAGGAAACTTTCTAAAATTGGAAAGTTTCTAAAAATAATTTTTTTGGGTTTCTTCTCAAATGGATGCTAGAATTTTTTTCTAAAAATATAATGTCTGACTCCAGGGGTTCAAACTGATTTTGATTGGCTTAAAATACTTCCTCATTAGGCTGATCTAGTCAAAATCGTCAAAAGATCAATTTTTATCTAATGGGTCTATTTTGCTTTTTCAAAAGGTAAATCAGGAGCTCCAAGATCATCAATGGAGGTTGCTCAACTGCCAGGTGTCATATTTGAGGTCTCAAGAGTAGCACGAATCAGGAAATTGTGCAAGATGTTTGAAGAACGAAGGATGAAGGAGGGGAAGCTGGAAAATCTTGAAAATTGCAAAATTTTGACTAAGTTTGGAGAGTTCAGCTGCCCCTGGCCAATCAAGGTGCTTGGGATTCTGTGCCTTAGTCATATTTTAGTCTTCAACTATTGACCACGAAGTGGAAAGAGAAGGATGAAGCAAAAGTTGGAAAAATGAAAAAAATATAACACTGGAGAATAAAGGCGCCCTTGCTAGCCAAGGGCACCCATCATTTCAAGACCTTAGAAGATGGAATTAGGGTTGGAGTGGATTTTTTGGAAGTGGAACCCATAATCTCCCTAGTGCATTGCAATGAGCAATATGAAATCTCCCTATGTGCTGACCCTCTCACTTAAAAATAAAATCACTTAGAAATAGAAAGTTTTCTTTTTTATGAACATTAAAGTGAATGAAACAGAAATGTCAATGTTTTGCTTCCGAACTACACAATTAGTACATGGCTGTCCTGCATTGACAACAAATTCTAAACCATTGATCTTTGTAAATCTAACAGTTATAGGGTGATTCCAAATGTTTAAGTACACAAGCCTAATGCTTTGTGTATTTCATTTTGGAATGCAACTACAACTATCCATCAAATGCTTATTGAACGGTTGAGTAATTTATGATATAAACAATAAACATGTGTTTTAAAGTTGTTTTAAACTTTAGTGCACTAGGATTGACATCAAGACCAAGGGGCCAGTAACTTAACATTGCAAATTACTTAATAAAATGAATAATGATACTGGGAACTATGGGAGAAGTTCAACGAAAAATTATAAATCAATAACATTTTAGTAAACCCTGGCAAGAGTGACAACTTTTAGTGTTTATAATGTTTTTTGTCAATTTGATGGCAACTTTCTTTTTTCATTTGTATTGATTTATGTTTTAAATCTGCATGCAAATATTTCATAAAGAGATAATACTTAATTTCTTAAAGGAAAAAAATGGATTTAAATAGAGTCATAGACATTGAACTCAAAAAATAATTCTTTACTGGGTGATCCCATAATACTAGTTTACAATTTTTGGACAAACTGGACACTAAACTAATTTTTTCTAGCTAAATCTTCAGTTTCAAACACCTAAAGCGGCTAAACCGTGAGGAATTTGAAGATGATGCAAACTAATGATTTGTGAAATTTTATCTGTAGATTCTAAATATATTTTTTTCAAAATTTTTGGAATCATATTGCACTTCTTTTTCCATCTCCTTCAAAAACTATTTTTTCAGTAAACACCATTTTTAAGGAGTGACACTCACCGTATAACACATAACTTTTTTTCCATGAAGGATAATTTTTTTTTTTTGAATTTAGATTTGTAACTACGATATCTAGTGCTTTCAATTGGTTTCATAGTGTCCTATTGAATATTTTTTCCTTAATCAAGTTTTGAAGTCAAAATAATTACAATTTAGACATAGGCAAACTGTATAACATAATTTTTTTTGTATGCATTGAAAATTAATTTTTCTTTTTTTATTGGATCAAGGACTTCAATATCGATGCAGTCATATTTTTCAATTTTTTTGATAATATTCTATTTTTCCACATGTGAGAACAAAGAGCTTGATTTTCGGTGAAAAACCTACATTCACAAGAAATAAAAAATAAATATAATAATCAAATTAAATTTAATTAAAATTATACTTTTTTGGAAGCTTATAATAAGGAATACATACTTACAAAAAATAAATTTTAAATGAATTGATTTGAACCCCCAAAAGGTAAATCAAAAGTGGTTTTTTATCAGCATTTTGATAGGTGTAAAGGAGACTTCATTATAGGTATGGTTTAAAAGTAGTGGGGTTCTATCCAAGGGGGCTTGGTCTAAGGTGGTTTCATCAAACCCTCTTCAATTGGAATCCTTTAAATGGAACTTTTCAAGGCTTAAATCATTATATTTTCAAAAAATATGTGATTTTAGCAAAAATCAGGATCTCCTAGAAAGTGTAAACCACTATTGTGGCAACACCCTACTATAAATGAATAATGAAGAATAAAATAACCATTTATTTTATCACAACTAAATTACAATGTTACATTATTGCATATCTTTTTAAAGATGAGTTAGAGCATGCAAGCTCCTATTTTGTATAAATGACATGTCACTTTACATATACACAATTGATTCCAAGTTGTTGCTTGTGACAATGGATTACAAATTGATTCCAAGCTTCTGCTAGTGACAATGTAATACAAATGTCGCTCTAAAAATAAATGCATAGGATTTTCCTGGTCAACCATGCTGGGGAAATGGGAGCTATGAAGATACAAAATGTACTTATCTTCTTTGAGAACCATAGTCATGCAAAAGATGAGGGGTAGTAAATATGCTCCCATCTTTTGCACGCAACTTCCATGCACTAGGATAACACTTATCTCCATCAGAGCTCCTCATCTTGGTTCAAAACTTGTCTGAGAATTCAGGCACGAACCAGATCAACTTCTTTCCAATTCCACCCATTCTAAAATTGAAGGAAATTGGTCTTTTACTCTGTAACTACATAACTAGTGGCAGGAGAATTTAGAGTATCCCCAATAATACCACATCATCTTCTTCCTTATTAACCTTATAAAATGAAAACCCTTATGACAATTCAAAACAATGCACTCAATAGTAAAGCCTTTAGCCTTCAACGAATGTTTTCAGTTGTGCTCACTATCCCTATTTATGGGCCACCAGTGCAACTACCAGCCCAATCCCTATTTACTTGTGAGTTGTGTCACATGTGAGGTTGGGTATAATGATAATCATGATGCATGCAAACCAAAAAACCAACTTAATTGATTCATGTAACTTAAGCCTTACATTTACAATTAAAATGTTTAATTTGATTGACGTATGGCTACATGCAAACTATACCTCAAGATGAAAAGCTATCAAAATTGCCAATCAAACGATATGAACTAATTACAAATCTTGTTTCAATTGATTTAGTGGATTAATAACATCATCTACTACAGTACATCGTGCAGTTTTCAATATCAATCTATCTAATCAATCACTTCGAATGTACATATGGCATTAATTCGTGCCACCGCCTACAGTATCGAAACCACACTTTCTTCAAAAATATTGAGAATTAAATGAAAGGTAGAGTACTTCAAGGCATTGAAAAGAGAGAATTAAATGGTTTTTTTTACCTTAATCATTATCAATGTCCACTAATAACTAATAAGTCACGATAAATTTCACTCACTTATGATCAAAACTATATGTTGATAATACCTTAATCATTATCAATGTCCACTAATAAGTCACAATAATTTTTGCTTACTTATGATTAGATATATGTTGATAATTACTATTAGTTTTAAAAGCCACATTTTAATCTTGAACAAAGAAAAAAGGATTTACAAGAATGGATCCACGAAAATTAATTTAATTTAAGTAGCTAAAAATTGAAGTACACAATACATGTACTACATAGCAAGCCTGGCCAAAAAGCCACTAACTGTGACAAAAACCAGTCACAAATTACATATTACAAGAACTATTATGCTGTATAATAACATATAGACACATAACATGTCACACAATTCATTACTAAATTTTTTGTAACAATAGTTGAGGCCCTAAATCAAGTGTTTGAGTAGAAGGTGAATCTAATTTAACAAACTAACAACAAAGAAGAAAAGAGAATCACCCAAAACCTTCCTCAAAAACTCCAAACTCTTTAATGATTCATTTTTTGTATCACACAGTAGACCACATCTCATATTAACCAGGTCAAGAGCCTACATTGTAGAATCATGCAATTTCACTTTCTGGAAGATTCCACCAACAGGCGCTAACCCACTTTCAAAATTGTAATGCTCCAGTGTCAACTCCAATGAAGAAATAGATTAAATGAAAGGTTGCAAATAACGTATTTCTAGTATCTTCACCAAATCTTTATCAAGAAATTTGTCCATGTAATTGGACAAGAAAGCCAAAGCTACCTCAGAATATAGAGCACGAGGGTTGTTCTGAAGCCATTCCCTACCCACAATTATTCTTATAGCTTCCTCAACCTGCACACAAGGAATTATAAAAACCATACCCAACTTTCATCTGTCGTATTCATCATTGCTTCTTTTCTCCCAAAAACGTCTGGGTAGCGTGACATGGCATGAAGACTCCATATCACAGTTAAATTGAGAATAGAGAAGAAATAAATCAAAGCCAAATATATTATAAATGATATGAATAACTTCAAGTTAGTGAAGTATATATAGAAGTTAGAATGAAGACAATGACAACAAATACTCAACACTTAACATTTAATTCACCACTTGATGTGACAATATTATTTCAAAAAAATCAAGTCATGAATTTAAATCATTTAAAAAATAATAAAATGTCAATCATTGATTTTTGGAAATATAACAGTTCTAGTGTTTTTCCAGAGGTGTGAATTCACAAGTCTAGAGCTTCATACATTTGATTTCAGAATGCAACTACAACCGTCCATCGAAAATCCATCGAATGGTCATGGGTTATATTGATTTGTGTTGACATATGGCTTTAGAAAGAATGAATATATTATATGTTGTCACTTAGTCTGGGAGTGATGGGCACCCTAGGTAGCTAGGGGCACCCAAGGATTTGAGAGCCTAAAAGTTGAAATTATGGTTTGTAGTCTCCAACAAATTTTCTTTAGATTCAATCCAGATCTTCAATGGATTCAACGGTGAACTCATCAAATTTGACAAGCACCATAAGTCACAGATTGAATGAAGGTGAAAACATGGTAAAAAATTGAGAAATTCAAAAGAAAGTTGAAAACATAATAAAAAAAAATATAACTCTGGAGGAGTTGGGCCCCCTAGCTAGCCAAGGGCACCTAAGCTTTTGACCCCCCAAATCAACTTTTCAAGAGATGCAACATCTAGAAGACCCTTAGAATTCATCAGGTTATCCAATAAATCTAACAACCAGTTCATTGGGCCATTCAAGCATCCAGAATCACAAAATCAATAGAGAATCCATCTAAAGGTGAGAAAACACAAAAAATGAAGAACAAAAAAATGGCTAACACTCGGAGCCATGGGCGCCCCAGCTAGCCAGGGGTGCCCATGAGTTTGGGAGTCCAAATCATGTTTTTAGCAAACATTTCCTCCAAAACAATCTTCTTCGATTTAGTCAGGCTCTGCAATGAGATCATCAGTCAGTTCACGAGATCAATTTGGTGGCTAGGATGAAGATCAAACTGAGGGCAATTATCAAGCAAAAGTTGAAATTTTAAGAAAAATGGCTAACTATGCTAAGGAAAAGTGCTCCAGGTTAGGAAGGGTGCCCAAGGCTTAATGTCTTAGAAATTTTTCCAGTTTTCATCATGCATCATCCAAACAGTGTCCACATTCAATGAACTTGCTTAAGATTGGCTTCAAAAGATTTAAAGCTAGAGAATAAAGCATTTTTTATCCTCAAAACTATAAAAGAAGGCTTTGGATTTCATTATTCAATTTTTGTAGGTTGGCATCTAGAAGTAGAAACATATCTTTTTCTTCTCATTAAGATTTGAAGGCCAAAATGTGGTGCTTTTTCAAAGTTCTTCATAGTTTCATGATTAATATGCACAAAGGCTCGCTTTTTCATGCTTTATTTTTCCAAGGTGTCACTTTTCAGAAGAAGGGGGTCATCTTTTTCAAAATTCATTCATCTAGGTCCACTTTATTTTTGATTCTCTTCAACTTTGGAAAATTTTAAGTTTTCAAGAATTTGCTTTTTCCATGCTTTTTTGGGAAATCCTTAGCTTTTTCAAAATTTGATCAACTGGGTTTCTCTAGAATGAGATTCTCTACAAAACCCAGGTCCCAACTTTTTTCAAAGAAATTTGTTTTTCAAGGAAAATTGACATTCTATCTTCAACAGTTTGTGTAAAAAGTTTCAGAACATAGTTGAAGTTTACAGTCAAAAATCAAGATTTTCAGCATGCAACACTCTCCACTTGAAATCAAGAACAAATCATCTTTTTGGCAGATTGAGTTTCCTAAATGAGTCACCTCTTTGGGGCAGCGATATTTTCCAAGAATAGAACTCAAAAGCAACAGTTAACTCAACTCTATCTTCGAGCTTTCTTTCTATTCTTGTCTCATTCTTATCCACTATTTGTGAAAGAGATATAATCAAGTTGTAATAGTTGGCACTTTCCTTGTTTTTTTTGCTTTCATAGGTTGTTAGATGGTTATCTTGTTTTAGTTTTAGAAATAAAGCTTGCATTTTGGCAAGTCTTTTTGTAAAAGCAAGGAGATTTTAGGGTTCCCTACTCCTCTGCTTGTGTATAAATAAGGGAAACCTTACCCATTTTTCTTTAACGATTATTGTGATAGCAAATTACTGAGCCTACTTTTTCTTGCAAGTTGTTATTCAGTGTCAGTTCAATTAGTGTAAGAGCAAACTTGTATGCCTGCCTTTGCTGCAAGATATTGTTCAGTTCATGTGTTACTTGTGTCAATGTATTCCGGTTGATCACTAAACTGTAAGCCTATTATTGCTACAATCCTGCTATCCCATAAGTGTAATCTTTGTTATTTGAAATTTAAGAAAAGAAAATCTTATGCCTGCTTTGCTACTTTGATCTACTGTCTCAAGTTTCCATTTTATGTGTTTCACTTATATAATCTTTATTTCAGCTTGCATCTAAAGTACAATGAGTATTAAGGTGTGTGTTGGGAGTGAGTTTATATGAGTTTTGTGTCAAAGAATCAATTCCTTGTCTACTTTTATCTCTCAAGCTTTGAATTTACTCGAGTTTTTAAAAGCGTCATTAGAGTAGGCTTAGTCATAGTTGAAATTCAAAAAGAGAAAATCTCAACTACGGTGCTAGAGTTTAATAACCTTGTGCTCTTAGCTGAACAAAAAGATTGGAAAAATTAGTTTAGTTTACTTTCTTTAAGCAACACCAACAAAGAGGGAGCTTCCCCTCCTAATTCAATGAGTAGTTTATCTATGCATAACTGCTTGTTTCTAATTCGCATAACAGAGGTGCGAATTGAAATGCCAATAATATTTATGTTTATTTATGTTTAAGTTTCTGTAACTGTCAAAGATCTATAAATTTTTTCATTATTCTCCTCTCAAGATTAGTGTAGGAAGTTGTTTCACTACCTTAGCTTCCTTACAAGTGGTATCATAGCTTGATCACTCTTGGTTTCAGTTGTGGGTTGTTGGGATTTTTGAACTAATATAGATTTGAGTGGGAGCTTGTGTAGAAGACACTTTGTGATCTTGTTGCATGAATTTTCAGATGGCAAGTTCATTAGGGAGAATAGAGGTGGAATTTTTTTGGAAATAATTTTGAGATGTGGAAGCTAAAGATGGAGGATCTGTTGATAGATCGAGATCTATAGGATGTTGTTGATGAGAATGTTTCATGGCCTGCAGATCCTACTCAAGCTGCTCAATATGATGTTATGGACTGTAATGCCAAGGGTCTAATCAGATTGTTCTTGGTAGACTCTATTTTAATTAATGTCCATGGAGAGACCTCTGCACATAAACTATGGAAGAAGCTTGGTGAGATGTATCAAACCAAATATTTAGTGAACAATATTTTCTTAAGGAAGAAGTTGCATTCCTTGAGAATGGAAGAGGGTGGATGAATCGTAGACCACCTAAAAGCATTCAATATGTTGGTGGCTCAATTGGTATTAGTTGGTGCCAAAATGGATGAGGAGGAGAAATGTTAGATCTTTATTTGTTCTTTGCCTGATTCATGGGATTCTCTTGTTATGGCTATTGGGAGTACTTTTGTTATATTGAAGACTAAAGATGTGGTGGATTCTTTTCTTTCTAAAGAGTTGAGGAGGAAGGTATCCATCACTACTAAGGAGGCCCTAAATGTTTGTGGAACACCTAAGGAAAAAGGAAAGAAGAATGAGAAGCACGACAAATCCAAGTCCAAGGGGAGATTGAAATCTCTAGGAAAGTCCAAAGTTATTTGTTGGAATTGCGGTAAGCCTGGACATGTTCATAAGGAATGCAAAGAAGAAAATAAGAAGAAGAAGAAGAGATTTGATTTTGATTCTAAGTCTGAGAAGGAAGATGGTGACACATTCATTGTAGCTTTGGCAACTTGTGTAAGTAATGATGCATGGTTAATTGAATCAAGTGCATCTTTTCATATGACCCTTTAACAGAGATTGGTTTTCTAAATATGAAGAATTTGATGGTGGTAAGGTGTAATTGGGTGATGATTCTCATTTAGACATTGTTGGTCCTAGTATGGTTAAAATTAGGTTTCTTGATGGTAGAATAAAATGGATTAATGGTGTGTTGCATAATGGTGGATTAGCATGAAATTTGTTATCTGTGAGAAAACTAATAGATGCAGGTGTGCAGGTAGTATTTTTTGATGCAGGATGCAAGATGGTTAGAGTTGCTATGGTGATTGCTACAGGTGTTAGATATGGCACATTATATAAGCTTGATGCATGCACTGCTGAGTGCAATATACTTCTGTGAAAATCAAGTCTATGGAAGAAGTGAGGGTTTCACTTTTAGCAGATGGTCATGGATTTTGGGTACCCAAGGGTGCCCTTTCTTCTGAGTCAAAGTTACCTGCAAAGAAAACTAGGTTATGGCACCAAAGACTTGGCCACATTGGAGAAAAGGGTCTAAGGACCTTGAAAAATAAAAACCTCATTCAAGGTTTGTCTGATTGTAATCTTGAATTTAATTTCTACGAGTATTGAATTTATGGAAAACTAAACTGTGTTCAGTTTTAATCGAGTTCTCATAAATCTTGTGGTGTATTAGATCTTATTCATTTTGATGTGTTTGGTCCTATAGATGTTCCTTCGATTGATAAATCTACATATTATGTTTCATTTATTGATGATTATAGTAGAAGGACATGGGTATATTTTCTAAAGAGTAAATATGAAGTTTTCAATCAATTTAAAGAATTTAAAGCAATGGTTGAGTTGCAAACTGGAAATAAAATAAAATGTTTGAGGATTGATAATGGCAGTGAATCTTTCTCTAATGATTTTGATAGATTATGTAAACATTGTGGTATTTGTAGATAGAAGACAACTCTGTATTCTCCACAATAGACTAAAGTTGTAGAAAGAATTAACAAGACATTGATGGAGAAGGCTAGGAGTATGTTGAGTGGTGTTGGTCTAGAACAAAGGTTTTGGGATGAAGCTGTTGTCATTTCCTGTTACCTGATTAATACGCCTCCTACATCAGCACTTGTTGTTAAGACACCTATAGAGGCATGGTCAGGTTGCAAGCCCTCATTAAGACATTTTAGAGTTTTTAGTTGCGAGGCATATGCACATGTGCCAAAGGAGAAGTGAACAAAGTTGGAGAACAAGGTTGTGAAATGTATCTTCATCAGATATAGTTATGGTGTGAAAGCATACAAGATTTGGTATCCTGTTGCACAGAAGGTAATACATAGTGGAAGTGTTATTTTTAGAGAAACTAAGCCTTCTTCTGTTACATTGCAGCCAAAACAAAGTAAACATGAAGATGTGATTCAATTTCCTTCTACACCTAAGAAAGTTGAATCGAGGACCAAGGATAGATAAGAAGTTGAGGATAGCTCATCTAGCTGTGGATCTTCAGAAGAGGAGGAAGAAAATCCAACTCATCTTGTTCGTATGTCTACAAGGCATAAACAACCACTTGAAAGGTATTCACCTAATGATTGGAGATGTATTTTTGCTTTGAATACTAACATGGATAAACCCAAAATTGTAGAAGAGGCACTAGGTATGAATGATGTAGAATCTTGGAAGATTTCTATGGATGAAGAAATGATATCTTTGAAAAAGAATGATACATGGGATCTTGTACCATTTCCTGAAGGACGAAAACCTATTGGTTGTAAATAGGTGTTCAATAAAAAGATTGGTTCAGATGGAGGTATTGAGAAGTACAAAGCAAGGTTGGTTGCGAAAGGTACTCTCAAGTTGAGGGTGTTGATTATGGTGAGATATTTTCTCCTATAGTAAAAATAACATCCATTAGATTTTTGCTTTTTATTGCTACTACTTATGATTTAGAGGTTGAGCAAATGGATGTGAAAACTGCTTTCCTTCATGGTGATTTGGAGGAGGATATTTATATGACACAACCAGAGCACTACGTGGTAAAAGGTAAAAGTAAGTTGGTTTGCAAATTGAAAAAATATTTTTATGGCTTAAAAAAAAGTCCTAGGATGTGGTACCAAAAATTTGATATATATGTGTTGAATTTGGGATTTGAGCGTTCTAAATCAGATCATTATGTTTATTATAAAGCTGATGGTGATCGTTTCCTATTTATTGCATTATATGTTAATGCTATGTTATTTATTGGTAGAGGTAAAGGTATGATTTCAAAACTAAAATCTCAACTTGTTGCTAAATTTGAAATAAAATATCTTTGTGCAACTAAACACATTCTTGGGATTGAAATTAAAAGAGATAGAGTGAACAAAAAGCTATGGCTTGGCCAAATTATGTCAACTCAATTTTATAGAGGTTTCATATGCAAGATTGTAAACCATTGTGTGTTCCTATTTAAATTGGAACAAAGTTATCTATGCTAGATTGTCCAACATCTCCATCAAAGATGGAAGACATGAGCAGAGTGCCTTACCAGAGTGCAGTTGGAAGTTTGATGTATGCTATGGTTTATTCTAGACTAGACATTGCCCAAGCAGTGGGAGTTCTTTCTAGATATATGTATAATCCTCGTAGAGTTCATTGGGATGCAATTAAAAGAGTCTTCAAATATTTGTGGGGTATTTCAGATTATTCCTTATGTTATCATAGTAATATGAATGAATATAAGATTTCCCTTGATATTCATGGTTATGTGGATTTAGATTGGGCAGGTGATGTTAATAGCAAAAAATCTGCCAATTCTTATGTGTTTACTTTATTTGGTGGTTCAATTAGTTGGATGAGTAAGAAATAGGTTGTGGTTGCTTTGTCCACTACTGAAGTAAAGTATATGACAGCTACTCATGCTTGTAAAAAATCCATTTGGATTAAGAGACTGTGTTAATATATTGGAATAAAACAAGGTGTAGTGACAATTTATTGTGATAGTCAGAGTGTGATATGTCTAGCCAAGAACCCAACATTTCATGCCAGGACCAAGCATATTGATGTACAATATCATTTTGTTAGAGATATGGTCGAAGATGGAAGGGTGAAGCTAGTTAAGGTAGAGACTTTGATGAATGTTGCTGATTCTTTAACTAAGCCTATGAGCACAGAGAAGTTCAGATGGTGTTTAGAGACTATGGGCCTTTCAACCCCTAGCAATTAAAGAGATGATGTTTAGACCCTCACATTGCTCTTGCAAGGTGTTTGACAAGTGGGAGAATTTTTGGGAAAATGTGTCTCAACACAGATAGGTGTATACAATGGTAGCAAAGAGAAAAATGTGAGTGTGTTAACTTTTTTAGGAAACTCCTAAAATGATCGACATATATTAAATAATGATATATTTTAAATTTGGATTGTTCATTATTAGATTTTAGATCTAATGGTAGATATTTTGTTGGCTTGTCTTGCCCTAGAATGTAACCCTATTTTATGAGGATGTTGTATTACGACTATGGTAGAGATTGTGATGATTTCTGAGAGTCTGATAGTAGTCATGTTGTCTCTTGATCTTTGATGGTGATACTCTTGTGAGAAGCTTGCTCTACAAGTATATTGTAATCTTTGTAATTTCTGAATAATATATTGGGAAATTTTTGGAGTGTGGGGTTTTTCTCTTGAAAGAGTTTTCCCCACATAAATCAGTGTGTCATGGTATGCATGATATTTATGTTTATTTCTTTTTAAGTTTATGTAACTATCAAATATCTGTAAAGTTTTTCATTATTCTCCTCTCAAGATTAGTGTAAGAAGTTGTTCCACTACCTTAGCTTCCTTACACTCCAATCCATTTTCTTCTATCCTTCCAATCCATCCAAATGAAATCAAGCCTAATCCATGCAATCCAATCTTGTAACCTAGCACATCATCCAAAAAATTCCTTGGCTTTGTTTCTAGCCTTGTTGCAAACCTTGATCCTTTAGTCACATTATCATCATAGGGAAATGTCTTTCCCAATCCTCACGTTGTTTCAGGATGTTTCCTTCCCATATCAAACAACATAGTCATCATCATCATCATCACCTATCAATTGGTTTTCAACTTGACTAGGGGTAAGACTATATTTGTCCTTGGATGTTTATACATGTCTGCTAGCTTGATTGTGGGCACTTTTTACGTGCATTTTTCATGGTCATTATACTGTATCATCCATAACAAAATCCCATTCCTACACCAACCCATAATAAAGCTTTGTCATCCTTCTCATAGTTGAAATTTCATGTCTTTTGCCTTCCATATCCATCCACAATAAGGCTTATCCAATTCCATCCCTAATAAATTGGTCCTATACCTGGCTGAGGGAAAATAATTGACTCATGTATTCAATGGATCCTATAATTGGTAAATTGGAGGTTACTATATCAAAAATCCAAAAAAATTAGAAAACTCTAAAATCCAAAAAAATCAAAAAATTTCAAAATCCAAAAAAAAATCCAAATATTCCAAAAATCTAAAAACATCCAAATAACTTTTAAAATCTCAACAACAGTGTCAAGTTCTGTCAATCCAAGTCCAATCAAACTATATTTCCTCTATGATTTCATGTAGGCAAGGCCATCTTTGATGAGCCCTTGAGGCATTAGGTTGAAGTCCTTTAGGGTTTTTTGGGACAAGCCAATCATGATTCAGTCCATAATAAAACTATCCATGGTTATAGTTGGTTGAACTACGATGTCTTTGCGCATGCTATGTATGCAAGGCCATCTTCGATGAGCCCTCAAGGAATTAGGTTGGTCCCTTAGGGTTTTTCAAATTAGTCACTATCCATAACGTAATAAATTAGACATTTTGATTAGAAACAAATAGATATTAGAGTCTCAACCAAATCACAAATCAACAAACTACCTATCCAACTAGTCTTCAAACCAAACCGGTCAATTTCCTAATCAATCAACCATCAAATCAATGTCAAACCAATCAATCAATGGTCTTGTACAACATGTGACATTGTCAAAACTAGACTCAACATCTTATGCAATTTTCCTCATTCCTTGAAACCAAACCCAATCCTATCATTTGTCTTATACAAGATGTGTCCTTCCTAAAACCGGACATCATCATTCATCAACCTTATCATTTTCCTTATACAGGTGGTTGCATGGTTAAAACCAGACTTGAAATCTTATATAACATGTTTCCTTTCCAAAAACTAGGTGTTATCAATCAATCACTCTCATCAATCCTATCAACAAATAATCACTAGCAAATGATCTAAATGGTTGTTGAATTTGTTGGTCTAGTTTGTCTTATCTTTTTGATGATTTATCATTGGTCATGTTACTATCCACCTCAAGGATGTCCCAAGAAGGATTTAAAGGAGTGATGATGTCTCATGACTTGCTTTTCTTTTGATTGTTGTTTGTGATTTGTTTTGACAAAAAGACTAGGGCAACTTGGCTCCTAGTATGAGTCATGTCATTCCTTGTCTATTTTTGCAAAGGGATAACATTGCACACCTTGGTTATGTCATATAATGGTGTTTATTGTCCATTTTCCATATTTTTAACGCCTAATGATGATAATCATGCAAGCCTAATATCTATCAAGCAAAATGTCAATCCCTCTCCATTCATCTTCTTTTTGCACTAACATTTTCCTCTCACTAACCTTTCTCTTCGTCAATCCTTGCATTCATCCACTATTAGATTTGCTTATTGGAAGAATTTTTTAATTTTTTTTGAAACTCTTTCAAAATTTGCAAAAAAATTCTGAGGGGGAATAGGTCTATCCCACCTTCACCATGATATACTAGGGCATATTTTTGAACTAAATTTCTTTGACACAACGTGATAAACTACATTGTATCAAAGAAGGGCAAAATGTAGACACTGAAAAATGTCCTAAGCCTATGAAATTTATTTTTCACCATCAATTTCCATTCTTCCCCTACATAATTAAATAATTTCAATTATTTGATTATGGTTTAAAGTCATATTTCTTCTATTCATTAAATAATTTTAATTATTTAATTAATTCACTTTTCCCTTTTATTCTTCCTTTTGATTAATTAAATAAATTATATTTATTTAATTATATTACTAATATTCCTTTCTCTCTATAATTAAATAAATCTTATTTACTTAATTATTCATTTTCACTTTTCTACTATAATTAAATAATATTAATAATTATTTAATTATTCATTAGCTTTTTCTTTCATAATTAATAAATTCTATTTATTTAATTATTTTTCACCTTTCTCTCCACTATTAAATAATTATTTTAATTATTTAATACTTTTTCCTTTTCCTTTTCCTCCACTTTTAATTAAATTGTTATTTTAATTAAAATTCAACCTTTTCCCTTTCTTCTATAATTAAATAATCATTTTTATTTAATTATTCACTTTCCCTCCTAGATTAAATAATTTTATAATTATTTAATTTACTCTAGTAACCTCTTTTTCTGCGCCAACCTCTTTATCTGTGCCATTCTTATCCCTTCACATCTCAATTATTTTCCACCCTTGATAAGGTTTTATTAGCTTTTAATCTCTACTGTCCATCCTTAACTAAACCCTAATTTTTCCCTAACCCCATTTCCTTGCTTCTCTAAGCAATCTCATCCATTGATTTTCATCATTTAATCTTGGCCCTTCATTCAAATTTGGGTTTCTATAAAAGAGACCCATCCCTTTCATTTCAAGACTAACTATTCTAACAACCACTACTATTATCTTTGATATTTTGCTATCACTATCACTAGGCTTATTGTTACATACTCAAAATCTAAGGGAAAGCAAGCATATAAAGCAAAATGGAGAAGAGCAATGAAGGTGATTCAACCATGGCATATAAATTATTGGTAATATTGCTTTATTATTGTTTATGTTTCTATATTCATTTGTGCTTCATTGTTGGATTAGGGTCTTTAGGGTTTGAGTTTTATGTATTTGGTGGTTGGTACAATTGATTAATGCCTTTTCTTATGATTTTAACCTATTCTACACAACCAAGTGATAAGATAAAACCATGTGCTACAAAACCATGTGAACACAAAACCACTAACCCCTTATTTAATATTGGGTACTAAGTTTTCATATTTTAAATATTTTTTCAATATTAAATTATTATCCCATGTCTCCCACACATTAGCATTCAACCCACAAACTTAATCCATTTCCTACATAACCCCATGAGAGATAAACATGCATACAAGTAACCATAATGCATAGATCAAATAGACAAGCCATAAGACGACACAAGATATACCCTATAAAAACCATCAAGGGGGAAAAACCCAACCTCTAAAAGCATCCATACTCATCTATTATTCAAAAATAAAACATAAAAGAGTTACAATGAATACCTTTGAAGCATCAAGCCTCTCAATGCATCCTTATATGTTAGCATGAATCCACATATCCCATGCCATGCTTCACATGTGCACTCCTTAGAAAGACTCAATAATGACAACCAACTCCCTCAACCAACCTTAACCACTAAACATGTGCTTGATTTTATAGATACAAGGTTACAAAAATACAACCAAGTGGTAAGATAAAACCATGTGCCACAAAACCATGTGAATTTGTGCATGGCTTTTTTTTCAAAAATCACAAATTCTCACAAGTGTTGCTAAGAAGTTCTCATTTTCAAAACTTTGAAGGCTCCATTCTCACTCCTACAGTAACATTTTTGAGTGAATTTTTTTCTTCTAAAAGTGCATAATTTTGTGTACTTTCTAGTGGTGTGATCATATTGATCCCATTCTTTGTAAATTTCTTACTTTGAGCTTGTGGCCTAATTTGGAAATCTATAAGCACTAAGATCAAGTTCACTTTGCTGTTGTTGGCAAGTGGCACATGTAATCACACTAAGTATAAAGTTCTACAAATCATATTTGCTTGGGGGGTTTCTTGATTGTATAATTTGGGTGGGGGGGTAATATTGTAATGGTTGATTGCATTCTTTTTCTTAATTTGTGTTCTTGCAATGGGAAAATCTCAAATTGAACTCCTAACTCCACATAATTATGCTACATGGAGAAAATAAATATGGAATTATCTCATGATGAAAGGTCTAATAGGCTATCTAAAGGAAACCATTCCTTAACCCAATAATGCTAAAGAATTGGAAAAATGGGATCTTGATCGTGAGAGAACACTTGGATGCATATGTTCATTAGTCTCATTTGATTTACAATTTTTGAATGAACAAGACAACTGAGAGGATGGGTGAATCACTTATACCAAATTAAAACATCAAAAATCCTCAATAGTAATCAAATCCACAAGCATTCATTAAACCCTTAATTTTTTATAATGTTTGAACATGAAAAGAAGATAACATAAATTGAAACAACAACACCATACACAAGAGAACACTAGATTTACGTGGAAAACCTTAGAAGGGAAAAACCACAGTGAGGATCAGCTCACAATATAAGTAATTGCAAAACTGATACAAAGAGGCTCACTACCAAAATAGGACACACTGTCTAGAAAGGATCACAACCTAGGCTCACTTCCAAAATAGAAAGAAGAAAGAAGATAGAATGTTACATAGAGAACACAATCTCAATGCAATAGAGAATCCACCACAATAGATCCAATAACACTCATATTCTTCAAGTGATCAAGATACCTCAACTCACTGCATTCAACAATTTTGCATTATAGCTCACATTGCAATTCAAACTTCTATACTTAATTTTGTAGATTCGTAACACATAAGTCTATTCCACACTCTGTCTCCCATCAATTCACCTTGAATTTATACCATCCACAACTTGAAAAACATCTTCAAGTCAGCTACACTCACCTTATAGTTTACAAATTCAAAATAGGTCGGTACTAAACATTCCCACAGTGGATAGGAATGAAAGTGGACCAATACAAAACTTAATTGGGACCCAAATAAACACTCACATGCCACACTACGCCTTCATTAATACTTGAACATCTTTGAATGTAGTGTAAACACCAAGTCAATCATTACCCGTGTAAACACCATTAAACTTTGAAGTACAAACTTCCTCAAATTGAAGGATGACTTGTGTACCACATACCATACTTTATCACAATCTAGAATATTCCTTTGACATCCTAAAATACATTAGATTCCTTCACAAAAACTCACATATTTAGATTGTACATAACTTGTACACTCAGACTACTCTGCCAAACATTACAACTCTAAAATCCAGCTTCTAGAGCATCAAACCACGAATCCTCTTGACGTAGACAAGAGATCAACACCATCAACATACCTTCAGAATTGCAAGACTTGAAGAACAAATGCAGAGAAACAAGGAGCAATAACATTTCTCCCAAACACTTCTGTAAGCAATGCTGCAAAACCAATTGACACACTGGTGAAAATAACTTCTTTTGCACATCGATCTAGAAGCCCAAATAATGGATATAGAAACTATGAACACCTCTAACCAACATATCCAAACCAAACAAGTAGATCTTCAACCTAGAAGAAATGCGAAGTAAAACTAGAACACCTCTACAAGACATTGTTTCCTCATTTTATCAATTTTCTCAATATCCTTGACATCTTTATCAATACCACAACCATAACCAAAAGCTTATCAAAGCAACACTAGAGGTTAGCATCAAAAACTTAATTGATGACAACATAATGCAACTAATCAAAACAATAGTCTCTCTCAACCACTGTACAACTATCACCAATGACAACACAAGCCTGTTGACATCAATGCCAACACCTTAATACTTGCAACAACAATTTCATGTTGAATCATGCAAAACAACTAAAGGGGCTTGGAGGATTTTGAAAAATTATATGGTAAAAAAAATAAGATTAGGGGATATAAAATTGATAATGATTTGATGAATCTTGATCCTAAATGTTTTGATCACATCCAAGACTACATCTCCAAAGTTAAGTAATTAAGAAAATATCTAAAAGATTGCAACATTGATAAAGAGGACTTGTAATTGATTCTAAATGTGTTATCCAAGCTTGGTATTGAGTATTCAGTGTTTGTTTTTGGATTTCATACCCATCGAATTTCTATGGGAGCATCATATGTTGATCCTAAATTTGATGGCTTTTAAAATCTCCCAATCCAAGAGGAAGTTAAGTTAATGAACATGGGTCTAATCAAGTCTTCCAAGTCACAAGCATTGTTGGCTAGTGAGTCTAAGGCACATAAAGAATCAGTGTGTATTGATAAGAAGAAAAATCAGAAAAAAAACAAGACACATAAGGAATCAAAATTCTCTCCCTCTAAAGGGGAATCATCTAAGAAGGAGAAGCCTACATGTGCATATTGCAAGAAATTAGGGCATGATGAACACTAATGTTATTCAAAATAGATTGATGAGTTGAAGCATCTTCTTAAAAAGCATGAAATCAATGAGTCTTCATCATCAAAGGGTTCATATTCTTCTTCTTCATCAAATTTTGATAAAAATAAGCGGTGAGCACTTGTTGTAGTTGCAAATTCTAAGTTAGAGAGATGGATACTTGATTCATGAGCCTCACATCACATGGATTCATCAAAGAGTATGTTCTCTTCATTTGAAACTTGTTCATCACCACCCATCCTAATGGCGAACACCACATATATGCATGTTTGTGGGAAGGGATCCATTGACATGGATGACAAAGCATTCAATGATATTCTTTGTGTGCCTTCATTTTCAACAAATATCCTTTCTATCTATTAGATCACACATGGTGGAGTAGGCAAGAGTGTTGAGTTCACACTAGATTCTGTCATAATCTGAGATTTGCATAGTAGAGATATAGTTGCAGTTGGGGAGGTTGATCATGAACATTGAGTCTACACCTTCTCACATTTTTTGAGCCTACTAATGATTTGGAAGATATTCACATTGAGGCATCTTATGTGGACACTTTTGAGAAGATTCAATATGGTCATTTGAATATTGGTATTGTTTATGAGGATCTAGTGACATGTGCTAATATTCCATCTCCTTCAGCTACTATTGTACTTGAGGATGCTTGTGTTGCCACAATTGTGGTTCCTTGTGATTTAGTGCAATAGGAAATTCATTGTCTTCCAAAGATGGCTACATGGGATGATTACTCAATAGACATTGCTAGTTTTGTAACATGCCCATTGTTCTACTCAATAATTTTTCTATGTTTTACCCATAAGTGAATAGTTTATGCATCTATCAACAAGAGCACTAAAATTTTCTTTTCTTTTCTATAATAATGCACCATTTGAAAAATATCCTTTCCAAACTTTTTTATTGCATATACAAAGAATCTTTTCAATAATATAAACATGATTTCACTTTATATAAATATATTCAAGATAACATTTCACATTTACAATTTCCATATAGATGGACACATGAATACATACATAGCTCCAACAAGCTCACATGAACTAGAAATACAAATGGTCCATAATGTCCTCTTCCCAAATCTTGGTCACCAACTGCATGAGGAAAAACATCACTCAAGCACTTTTTCACCAACCATGGAATAACTATGGTCCCCCTCACATCTACCAAACTTGGTAAGATGTCCCTCCATTCAATGAAGATATTGGTTTGGTAACCTCATCCTTCAAATAGCCTTTCCTGAGCATAATGATGTGTCCTACATATCTAGAGCTTACCATAAAGTCAACCTCTATTTCTAAGATATTCCCAGCCTAGTATGTACTTGGATCACAATGAATTGATAGTGTAGGTAGTGGCTACCTACACTACTTTGTCCAAAGATTCAATACCTAGTACTTCAAGTGAGGGTAATCTATATTCACCACTATAATTGCTTGATTTGTATTGACCATTAGTATTCTATTCTATTCTATTCTATTCTAATCTATTCTAGGTTCCTGTGGATTATCCTAATCCCAAGAATAACCTTCCCATTGACTCATATTAACCAACTTAGCAATCAAGTATCTCAAAACAACTCTATCTTATGCTACACACCTAGAGTATTGTTATACTTCGTATAGTACCAACAATCTACGTATAGTACAAATAGTATTTATAATCATATAAAACCCATTATAGTATAAATAACTATATACATATAAACCCAAAAGAAAGGGTTCCCAATACAAGAAACAATCAAGAAATTCAAAAGAATTGAAAGCATCAAAACACACATAAAGACAGTCTTTTCAACATGGAAATATAGTAAACAATCTTTCTCACATAATAACAAAGGAGTAGAAATAAACATGCTTGTTTAAAGCTCCAACTGAATAATCTTCCCTCTTAGCTTAATGGCTCAAGTTTTCTTGCAACTTACACTACAAGCAACCCGAATTCCTCTACTAGCTTATCTCTAAATCTCTCAACAAAACCAATGTAAAACAACAAAACAACTCTCAATCTCACAGCCTCTCAACTCTCTTTGCACAAAAATTGCAACATAATAACACAAGGAAATCAAATTGATAAATTATACAATTGGTAGAATGAGCACCTCTATTTATACTAATTTGCATGACCAACCAAAGGCTACAAACAAGTTAATATTTCTGATGAGGGCGCAAACCCGAGACACATAAACTAACCCACAAACTAGAGAATAATTTTATTATTTAGAAAATGGAACTTCTTACATGCAGAGGATCTCAAATCCCCAAGTTCTACAACACATGCAAGCTACAAAAAGCTACAGAATAACCCTTTCGCAATATGCGAGCTTGCCCCAAAAAAGTTACCCAAAAATTAGAAAACTCGCCCATAAATAGAGCTCCTCAATTGTTTGGAGCCAAAACAACATTCAATTTGAGTTTAGGTGGTTTAGTGCCGAAAATTTACAACATGAAGTTCAAATTTCAAAAGAGCATTTGCAATGGTATCTTCTGGAAAGTGCGCCAACTTCGCGGGGTCATAACTTTTGATCCAGGATTCCGATTCACGAACCGTTCGAACCGTTGGAAAGGTCTCAAAGTCAAGAATGTGCTTGAAATCTGATACGCTAATTTTGGCAAGTTTTGAGGCCATTATGGAAGCTCTAAGTGCCTCAAATCCCACTCGAAAGATTTTTAGGTGCAAATATGGGAAACTAAAACTGCAATATCTTTCAACCCAGGAACCGAAATGAAAAACCATAAATTGGGAATTTCATTATGACGAAAAGGGTATCCAAAAATATAAAAACATCTAAAAACTGAGAAACTTTAAATTTAACTATTTTTGGGTGATGCAAGATTGCCCTTACACCACTGGATGCTCCTGCATCAGACACCCAGGGTAATTTGAGAAGTGACCCCGTCATGTCTCAGATGGTTGAGGAAAACCCAACTAATCAACTGGCCGCTTTCTCGATAGCTAAGATGAATCTTCAATGTGCCTTCCTTCCATTTCACCAGATATTCTTCATATCAGCTCGCTTTCGTACCTTCCCACAATTTACTATCCAAGATTGCTTCCAATTCCTCCTTTTCAAGTAGGTAGCCGAATCCACATCGCTTCCATCATCGTACTTCCGCTATGCCACCTTTCATGATACTCACAACTGGAAATGTTGAACACAAGGGAAAATGTTGGATTCCATCTGGCAATTCTACCTCATATGCATTCCCTAAATCATGCTTCTTTAAAATTTTACAGGGGCCGAACTTCTTCATCTTCAATTTGTTATATGTTCCTACTGGAAACCTTTCTTTCCTCAAGTGGACTATCACTTCATCACCAATTCAAACCTTTATACCTTTTCTCGATCTACCTTAGCCTTATAATCGCATATTCATCTTGTTAATATGTTCTCTACCTTTCTCATGTATATCCTTGATGTGTTCGCGAAAAATCTTCACCTTCCAGACTTATTTCTTCTCCTCGTCCATCTTCCTCAATTCGAGCCGTTTCCGGGGCTACTAGCTAATAACTGAACGGTGATCTACCTATGCTTCTATTGATGTATCTGTTGTAAGAAAATTATGCCTCGGGTAAGATCAAGTCCCATCCCTTTGGGTTTATCTCCTACCAAACATCTCAAGAGGTTACCCGTGACTTCGTTAACAACCTTTGTCTACCCATCTATTTGTGGATGGTGTGCAGAACTAAACTTCAACTCTGTCTTTAGCTTCTTCCACAAGGTCCTCCAAAAGTACCCCACAAATTTGGTGTCATGATTTGAAACAATACTCTTTGGCAGACCATGTAGCCTCACCACCTCTTTGAAGAACAAGTCAGCAATGTGGACTGCATCATGGGTCTTCCGACATGGAATGAAATGTGCCATCTTCAAAAACCTGTCAACTACCACAAATACTGAATCATTCCCTCTTTGCGTCCTTGGCAAACCAAGAACAAAGTCCATACTTATATCCTCCCAAGGCCTCTCTGGTATAGGTAAGGGCTGATACAAGCCTGTACTCTGGCTCACTCCTTTAGCCATCCGACACACCCTACAACTCTGCACAAACTTCTTCACATCTTGTGATAACTGAGGCCAATAATAATGCTCAATCGATAATGGCAATGGTCTTATCCCAACCAAAATGTCCCGCCATTCCTCCACTATGCTTCTCCTTTATCAGGTTTTCCCTCATGGAACTCCTCGGGATACACAATTGACTTCCCTTAAATAACATGCCATCCTCGATTATGAAATCTAGCCATCTTGTCCTGTCCACTGTAACAGGTTCCTTGCAAGCTTTCCAAGCCTCTACAAAATCGTGATCTTCGCGATATAGTGTATCTTGAGTTCATTGAACTCAACCACTTCAATTTTCATCTCTTTCAACAATGTTTACCTCCTGCTTAAGGCATTGAAAACCCTATTCGACCTCCCACTCCTATGCTTTAAAACAAAGGTATAGCTCTGCAAAAATTCTACCTATTTCATATGCCTCTGATTTAATTTTCCTTGACTATTTATGTATCGCAAGGCCCGATGACCAAAGATATAGAACAAATCTTTGGCAACAAATAATGTCTCCATTTCTTTAATGCTTGAACTATTGCATAAAATTCCCCATCATATACATAATACTTTCTTGGCATCATTTAACTTTCATCAAATAGGCAATGGGCTTACCTTCTTGGCTCAATGCCTAATGGCACAACCACCGCATCGGGCTAATCCACCTGAAACACCTTGTTGAAACTGGGAGAGCTAGAACAGTTGCTTTGTCACCTTCGGCTCAACAGCTTCCAAACTTTTGCTGCTCCAAAGGTCTAATTTTGAATTATTTTCTATCCCCTCTCATTTTTTCAGTCAAGGGTCCACAAATACTACTAAAGTTTCTAATGAACTTTCTATAAAACTAGCCAAACCATGGAAATATCTCACCTCAGTAGCAGTTCTTGGGGTAGCCCATTCCAGAATAGCCTTCACCTTCTCTGGGTCCATCTTGAGACCTTCTGCTGAGACAACAAACCCCAAGTACACTAACTCCCTCTTCACAAAACTGCACTTCTTCAGATTAATCAACAATTTCTCTTCTCTTAACTTCTCAAAGGTTCTCTGAATATGCATCAGATGCTCATCTAACGTCTTACTGAAAATCAAAATATCATCTAAATACACAATAACAAAGCTTCCTAGAAATTCTTTTAGTATTCTTCATTCATGAGCCACATGAATGTGCTCTCGTATCAAGCTAGCCTAAAAGGCATGACTAACCACTGCATACAGACCTCTTTGGTCTTGAAGGAAGTCTTCCATTCATCTCCCCTCAACTGATCCGTGTACATCCACTCTTCTCGTGATCAATCTTTGTGAAGCACTGAGCTCCACTCAAACAATCCATCGTGTCATCCATCCTTGGTAGGGGAAATTTGTACTTGATTGTTATCTTGTTTATGGCTCCTGAATCAGACACATCCTCCACTCCTTATCCTTCTTGGT
Organism: Sequoia sempervirens; assembly: GCA_007258455.2. Classification (NCBI taxonomy): domain Eukaryota; kingdom Viridiplantae; phylum Streptophyta; class Pinopsida; order Cupressales; family Cupressaceae; genus Sequoia; species Sequoia sempervirens. Next base: position 242,586 of record VDFB02374176.1, read on the forward strand.
GCTAGTATCATAAGCATCGCACATGGGCTCACTCTCCCATATTAGGACCCTTTCTCAACAACTCTTGAACTTGTTTGTTCTAACTCTCATTTTCTATTGGAGTCATCTCTATGAGTCACTTTATTTGGCAACCGCTCCAGGAATCAAGTCAATCTGATGACTGATTTCCCTTATTGGTGATAAACCCTCAGGTACATTATCAGAAACAATATCCTGAAACTCATCCAACAACCCATAAACTTCTTCTGAAACCTTCTCACTATCCTCCTTACTCACTCTAGGAATCAACGCATAACACACATGCTCATGCTTCATACCTTCTAAAATTTTTCTTCCATCTACATAACAAATTCTAGCACTACTGCATACCTTTTCTTCGGTCTCCTTTAGGGGTTTCAACTTGTGACGAACCCCATCCTTTGTCAAAGAATAAGTGTTTGCATGGCTATCATGTATAGCTCTTCCGCCATCGAATCGCCAATTTACCTTCCCCCAACAACATGTGACAGCATCCATGGGGATGATATCGCAGAGTACCTCATCATGGTAACTCCTGATCTTGAAATTTACTAGGCACTGCTCATTGACCAAAACTTTGTGGTCTTTCTGCAACCAGGCAATTTGATACGGATGCGGGTGCCTTTCCCTCTTCAGTTTCAACTTTGTGACCATCTCCTCCGACACGCCAGACATCGGGCATTCCACCATCAATAATGATCTCACAACATTTTCCTTCACACTTGCACCTTGTGTGAAACAAATTTTCCTCCGCTCGTTCCTTTTCCTCACTACCGTGGCTCTCCTAATCACTTCAGGGCTTCCCTTTCAGCATCATCTCAATGTTCGATTAAGCCTCTCATCTCAGATGCTAACCCTTTCCATGACTCTTCTCGCCTTTTGTCCGCCTTCTTCCTTAGTGTTGTGGACATTCATAGGCTCGATGCCTTTCTTCACCACACTGGAAACATGTTCCTCTAAAACCACCTCTTCCATATCCTTGTCCATATCTCCCTCATCCTCTACCTCTTTGATCACCACCGTTTTGATCACAAAGGCGGTAGAAGTTGTCATTCCTTTAGCTTCGGCTAGTACCCACATATTCACTTTTCTTTTCATCATCATTTCGGCTTCCCCGGGTCTTCCACCGCTTTCTCCTCGGGCTTTGACTCCTCTATCCTTTTGCTTGCCATCAAATCTGTTCAACTTCTTCCACCTTTTAGAGTAAATTGATACACATCCTCAATGGTGGTCATTCTCGACTAGGCTTAACTCCTCCTGAATGCTCGGTCGTAACCCATTAAGATATCAGCTACCTTCTCCTTATTGGCCTCTGTGTGACCCGTTCTGATGATTATATTGTGAAAATTTTTAGTATATTCTTTTACAGATCTGCTTCTTTGCTTCAACCCTTGCAATTTCTTCAGTAAATCTAACTCATAGTCCACTGGTATGAATTGCTTCTTCAGTTTCTCCACCATGCAATCCCAACTGCTGATCTTTCCCTTTTCTCTTCGATTTCTCTTGAGCTGGACCTCTTTCCACCAACACCGGCATGGCCCTTCACCTTCATTTTCACAAACTTAACCTCGATCTCGGGTCCTCTATTTCATACTCAAAATATTCTTTCTAACTCTCGCCATGTTGGATCTAGCTCTATCAATTCTTCTGGGTTCAGACTTCTGGAATAAATGGGGACTTCAGCTCTGGGTCTTTTTCTGATCTTCGAAATGGCCCTTATTAGCCGCATTTAGTCTTGATCAATTGCTTCTTCTTCCTCTTCTACATCTAAACCTTCTTCCTCTCCTTCATCTTCACTTTCCTCCCTCGGGTTTAACCCTCTTCTCAACTGCTCTTGTAACGCATCAACTTTGTCTCTAGAGGGCTGCCAATGCATTCTTCCACCAAAGATTACACCTCACCACCTCGACACCACCACGCCTTACCAGCACCACTTTGGAGGCATCTTTTCTTGACCTTTGACCCACAACCACGGCCCCCGTGTGAATCAGCCTCACGACGCATGATCTGTCCACATGCTCAAGAAAACTCCGCTCATACCACTTGATGAGGGTGCAAACCCGAGACACAAAAATAACCCACAAACTAGAGAATAATTTTATTATTCAGAAAATGGAATTTTACATGCAGAGGATCTCAAATCCCCAAGTTCTACAACACATGCAAGCTACAGAAAGCTACAGAATAACCCTTTCGCAATATGCGAGCTTGTCCCCAAAAAGTTACCCAAAAATTAGAAAACCCGCCCATAAATAGAGCTCCTCAATTGTTTGGAGCCAAAACAACATTCAATTTGAGTTTAGGCGGTTTGGCGCCAAAAATTTACAACATGAAGTTCAAATTTCGAAAGAGCATTTGCAATGGTATCTTCTAGAAAGTGCGCCAACTTCGCGGGGTCATAATTTTTAATCCAGGACTCCGATTCGCGAACCATTCGAACTGTTGGAAAGGTATCGAAGTCAAGAACGCGCTCAAAATCCACTATGCCAATTTCGGCAAGTTTTGAGGCCATTCTGGAAGCTCTAAGTGCCTCAAATCCCACTCGAAAGATTTTCAGGTGCAAATATGGGAAACTAAAACTGCAATATCTTTCAACCCAGGAACCGAAATGAAAAACTGTAAATTGGGAATTTTATTATGATGAAAAGGGTATCCAAAAATATAAAAACATCTAAAAACTGAGAAAATTTAAATTTAACTATTTTTGGGTGATGCAAGATTACCCTTACACCACTGGATGCTCCTGCATCAATTTCTACCACCTTTCTATCCTCATGCAATGACTTACCAAGATAACTCACAAGTTTACAACACATAACAGTCCTCACCATTTAAATAGCCAAGTTGACTTGTTATAAGGGACAACAAGCTCAAAACAAGTTTCCCAATTTGAATTCCTTCACATAATTCTGCCAAGTTTGCTTTTGGTTGAGTCTCAATGCTATTTATAGACTTATATGTACATTTTGCAGACCTCTGAAGCATATCAAACACTTAAAAAATGGTGCCACATTCATATGTTGGCACCCAAGATTATAGCATGGGTTTGATTGATTCACATGGCTATTAAAACAGTATTCACTTCTCCTTCAAAAGTTTACACAACGTATAAACTCACATGTGCCTCATACAATGGTTGACTTGGTCTCTCATAACTTTATGCACTAGTTATTATTCCTTTAAAGGCTGCACCATGCATTACTTATGCACTTTATTCTATCTAACACTTGACTTAAGAATAGCGCTATATTATGCACTTAGAGATTATCTCAATAACCTTTAGTTATATATATTATATATATCATATAGATATATGTATATACATCTATCAAAATATATCTATATATATATTAATATATATTCATTTCATAAATTTTATCAAATACATTTAATTAATAAACACTCTCTCTCACACACACACATATATATACCACATATATACATATACGTAATACCATTTCAATATCTTTATAAAAACACTCACACACACAATTTCATCGATCGATATATATACATGAAATGTATATATATATACATAAATACATATATATATACATAAATACATATATATATATATATGTCACCTTAGTACAATTAGCATTCTTATGCATATGGGTAATTCATCCATGAGCATGCATAGGTACGTCTACCTATGTATACTCATGTGCATATTCACTCATATATGTATGAGTTTACCATAGACACACACACATACATATATATGAAGGATTTCCACTTATCATCAAGACTTCATCACGTACCTCATTTCAAACATTCATACAACAAGATCTCAAATCAATATAAACATACACAACTAGATTGAAGATCACTTACCATCTACCCGATTGTCTTGACTCAACTAAGACCAACTAGGGTGTGGGTGTGTGAATGATCAGTAAGACTAAGTTAAAGGTTACTAGACCAAGTTCTTCTTCTGAGTGATACTTCCCCTCTCTTCCAGAGGTTTGAACCTGTTCCTGCATTCAAATTAGTTCACCATAATAGTAGTTAGCCGAACCAATACATTCATATGCTTTCACATATATTTCATATACAAAATCATCATAAAACATTAAATAGAATAAAACATTCATTCATCATATTTCATTTAGAATTCATATATATAAAACACATTCACAAATTTACTTAAGCAATTTACCAAACAAGGTAATAGTTAATAGGTAATAACACATGGGGTGTAACAGGTTTGTTTTGTGAGTCCCACATTTCATATATGAGCGATGTATCATTGATATCATTCATCTTATCTTTGATGGAGATGATCATTCTTCAATTGTTTCAAGGGAACACTTTGACCCTCTTGTTCATTCTCTACATGATCATCCTTTGTGGTTTGACATGAGTGTGGATTCTTTTGGATAACATTTGGAGGAGGATTCTTTGTCTTCAAAGGAGGTATCCTTGTCTTTGGATTGTGTGAACTATAATATTTTCTAGGAGATTTTGGATTGTCTTCTTCAGTAGTGTGGCTTAGAATGGCTATTTGGAGTGCATCATCTTTCGACATCAACATGGAGACACTTGAGCATTCTTCAGAGATATCACACATCCTGCATACTATCTTAGTTTTTTTTTCTTCCTAAGGGGAGGAACGTTGTTCAACGTTTTGGATCATCTTCAACATTCAATGTCGAGCTTCTACCATCATTGTAGGAGACTCAACATTGAGGAGGAGTTGTATGGTTTCTCTTCTTCTTCTCTCTTATGGGGGGACTTTTTCCTCACACATGGTTTATCCTTCTCATTCATCATTGAGAGAATTTTATGTTTTTTCATCTCTATTTTGAGGAGGAGTTTTGTCCCACTAGGTTTTCTCCTTTTCTCTATTTTTGAGAGATTGCATTTGCATTTGTACATGGGTACCTAACATGGCCTCATAGCTGAGACCCATCTTTGTGTCATTTGTGTAATAATTAGCTACTCCCTAAGTTGCACTTAAGGGGGGGTGTTGGTGTAAATAAAGTCTTGTACCTAGTTAAAACATTACTAGGGGACTTAGGGGACTTATTTACATGTTAAGTTTACTTAGGTCCTAGGAAGGAATCTTTCTAGAAGGTGTTAGTTTTTATTAGATCTTATCTTACCTTTTGACTTGTAACACATGTGTCCTAGGTAGTTGTGATAATTTTTCACATGACACATGATTAAGAAACTTGTCATAATCCTGTTTAATCTTGTGTCTCACCTTGGCTATATAACTAGGTGGTCTCATACATTGTATATTGAACAATTCTTAGATAATCAATTCCATTGCAATCTTGAGCATTGCATATTGATCTCCCTTGTGCTTTCATGAAGTGCCTAGATCTTGGGTGGCTATAATCTTTAGCCAAATCTTGCATGGTATAGAGTTATTCTATACCAACTTTTACAACATTAGCTAGCACAATGCCTCTTCCTTGCTTCACAATAACCAAATTATGAGTCTGATAGGAAGATCCCAATCCAATTCAGATATCAAAAGATATCCCTTAATAGTAACAACACATTTGACAATAATGATTTCAAGAAAACACCAAGGATCCAAATGCCTTATTTGATCTAGCCAAAGTATATACATATGTATATATATCAATATATGTATATACATATATACATACATACATACATATATATTTATTTAGATATATATTTCTATATATATAATCTTATATAGATATATATCTATATAAGATTATATAAGATTATATATATATATAATCTTATATATATATATCTATATCAAATTATATATATATATATATATATATATATTATGTTATTGAATAACATGTTTATGCTTCGATGATATTTAATGCTGGTTATACTGTTTATGCATCAAATCCATCTACTATTGCTACCTGCACAATCTGTAAATTGTGTAAGGCTTCCCAATAAACCAAAAAAAAAAGATAAAAAAATGCCCCTTCATTTAGTGTTACTCTTTAGAGTGATTCTCCACCCAAGAGTCTTTACTCTAGGCCTCGTTAATTTGTGGAGGACACTGTCGGCATCCTCTTGGTCTTCTAGCATATTCCCTGGAGGACACTGTCGGCATCCTCTCATGAGAGACACTGCTGTCATCATCATCATCATCAAGTCAAGGACTACTCGTTAATATGTGGAGGACACTGTCGACATCCTCTGGGTTTATTGGTATTTTCCCAGGAGGCCACTGTCAGTATCCTCTCACGAGGGCTCTTTGGCAAGGCAAGGCAAGGAAAGAATTATGGCTTCAAGGCAAGGTCCAGCTGTTCCAACAACAACAAGTCATGGTCCTACTGTTGCAATAAGTCATGGTGATCCTAGGTTGGTCACCGTCTCAGGAATTAAATGACTATACTTGTATGCGATCCACTCATGCAGCTGCAATACTGAGATATTTATCAACAATGAGCACGCAAGGAAACAGGTGCAAAAATTAGTAAGTCACACCTTTAAAAAGGGCTTCAACACCCCTATGACTTGACCTTTTACAAAAGGGATTAAGCAACCCCTATGACTTGACTGGAATTGGCTCTCTATAAAATCATCCTTGATAACTAGGGAAGGAAGGAAGGAAGGAAGGCAAGGCAAGGTTCCAAGCTCAACCTCCCCAGAAATAAGGTCCCAATAGCTGGTCCCCTCTATCTGGTCATGACCATCATATCATGCCGATAGTGGGCTAAACAAATCCCAAGGTATGGCAACGAGAGGGATCTAGAATAGTGGGATCCTAATAACCGCACTTCAAATGGATAATGGGCCATTTGAAGTCATTCATAATATACCCCATGCTTGCGAATTATGAACTAAGGGAGGGTACGTAGTTTGGGATCGGATATATGGCTAAGGGAGGGTAGCTTTTTATTGCTAAGGGAGGGTACGACCGGGATCGGCTTGTATGGCTAAGGGAGGGTAGCTAAGGGAGGGATCAGATATATGGCTAAGGGAGGGTAGCTTTTTCTGGCTAAGGGAGGGTACGTAGTTTGGCTAAGGGAGGGTAGCTTTTTATTTTAGCATGGGGACCTTTTGCCTCCTCATCCAAGGTAAGGACACCCCACCATCTCCTGCCATCAAATCACAACCTCCTTACCTTTTTATCATGGGGACCTTTTTCGTCAATATTGCTTAAAATAATAAATATTAAAATAATATTGCTTAAAATAATAAATATTGCTTAAAATAACCCCACCACTCCTACCCCAAGGAAAGGAAAGGAAAGGAAACCCAACCCCATTTTTGATTATATGTATGTACGTTGGACTCTTGATTGCATCAAATTGTTTTGGCAGGCATGCAAGGACTTCTCAACATTAAGCAAAAGACATCAATCTTTAACCGCAAGTAAAGTCTTTGTGACTTTATTTTGGCAATGACCTAGTGGATAACATGTTTTTTTATATATATGATTGAAATATAGATGAATTGAGTAATACTACAGATTAATTATGAGACTAATTAGTATCAAATTAATTATATATATGTACATACCCATATATAGGTATATATGTATATATTTGATGTATGTAGTTGGAAATATTAACATGAATGATAAGATGTAGGTGATAAAAATGTAACTGTGATATGATTAAAAAATGGATAATATTGTTGTTTCTAAATTTGGACCCTTTGATTTTGAATATCTAACTAAAAATAGTATACTTTGTATGCCTCAAAATAATGTAGACATTGAGTACATAAATATAAAATAATATATTGATAAATGAAAAGATGAATTTACTTAATCTAGACCTACCAACTTGAATAAGCACCCTTTAAAGAGGAATGTGCAGAGGTTTCCTTTGTAAGCTCAAAATTTTGCAAAGGATATTTAGTGAAAACAAAGGAGAATTTGTAATGAAAATAACCCTAGAAATTCCCTCTTATTAAATAATTCAAATGTGGAAAATGAATGCATTGAATTGTGGTGGTTGATTTTTATATTTGAATTTTCATGGGAAACAATCGATCATTTCATATTGCAGTTGCCATTTATGTCTAATTTCTACAATGGCTTGAATGAATTCAGTTTTATATGTGATTTAAGTCATTTCTACAATGGCTTGAATAAATTCAATTTTATATATGAATTAATATATATTTTTTGTTTATTGGGGAGTCTTAAACCAGTAACTGTGTGTGCAGGTATAGTAGTAGATGGAGTTAATGCATGAAGATGTGATAGGAAGTGTGGGAGAAAGTGCAATTGATAGCCCATAAAGCTGATAAATGCTTTATATTATGTCATATTAGGCACCATTAACTATGCACATCTACATGTAAATACAATGTATTTTAAGTTTTGAGCCACTTGCATAGAGTGGTAATTGTAAACATTTATGTACTTATATTAATGTAAAAGTGAGTTATTTTGTGCAACTTGCTTTCTATTGGAAGTAGATAGGAAAGATGTCCTAGTTACCACCCCCCATTCAATTACCGCTCACTCCACCTTCCAATTTTTTTTTTCACTTTGATCCATTAAAAAACTTATTTTATCAAATAAAAAATTGCAAAAACACCAATGGCTGCTCATAACACAATGTGTAACTGAACAATGTAGATAGACAACTAAACATGAATTTGTATTTATAATTCAAGTCAACTTGCACAAAAAAAGTCTCATTTACAATTAATTTAAAACTTTTATTGTTACAAATACCCCCACTTGCAAAAGGTGCCACCCTCATTACATATTATTTTAATAAATACTCATGCACACTTAATGGTGCTTTACATGACATAATCACAATCTCCTATCAACTCTATGGGATTTGAAATGCATAGTCTTCCACACACTCTCTGGAACATACATGTATTAACTTCATTTCCTGTAGGTACCTGCACAATTAAATACTGGTGTAAGGCTCCACAAATAAACATCAAATCCAAATATAATGCAAAATTCAGTCATATCATCTTTAAAAACCTATATAACTGGTAGCTACAAATTCAAATGCTCAAATAAATTCAAATTTGAAACACAACAACCAAATTGAATGCATTCAATTGTCAGATTCAAATTCCTAAATAAGAGGGGGAAAGTAGCCAACAATGTTCACAATTGCTATTTGTGCAAAATTATTCTCTGCAAAATTCAGAGCATCGACAAGCATCCTCTGCACATTCCTCCAATAGCCCAAGTTTTAGGTTGGTACTTTATACATTCTACTTATAGTTATTTTTATGAACTATGCATTTAACATTTATATTTATGTAGTGTCTTTTTACTTTACTTTATAAGTAAATGAAAGGTATTTTTTGGTGACGGGTTTTTCCTTACAAACCCCATTTACAAACTCAATAATTTGTGTGTTCATTTACTATTTTTGATCATTTCTCAGGGTTTATGTTTGTCATTTATTTCATAAAAGGCTCCTTTATATTCTGTGTCTCATGTTCTTTTTGTAAATCGATAAAGGCATGTTGAATCATCTGTTAGACTCATTTATATTCAAAATAAGTGTATGTTACAAATCCATGATCAGATTTGCAAACCAGAATAACCTTCCACAGAAGAGAAAATAAAAAAAGCACAAAGGTTGCAAAAAGATGTGCAACATTAATTATTCGAGAGTTCAATTAATTACAAGATAATGATTTGCTTGATAAAAGCAAAGATGCAAACCTAATCTTATCTTGAGCAACAAGATAGCTCGATAAGATAAAGATAAGATCCTAAAACTTAGGAATTAAATATTGCCTAAGTAAACTTATGCAAAGTGTAATTAATAATTAATTACACCAACACCCCCCCATAAGTGCAACTTAGGGAGAAGCAAAATAAAGCATGCACCTAAAACTAAGATGAATGCAAGAAAGCATGAATGGGTCCCGGCAACAAGGCTTGATCAGGTACCCAAGTACAAATGCAATGATGAGGTAGAGAAGGAAAAACCCAGTGGGACAAAACCCCCCTACAATGTGATGACATGCTGCAAAGAAGCACTGGAAGAACACTGTGGAGTAACACTGGAACTTGATATAGGCAAGCAAAGAAATATTCTTCTGTATACTACTAAAACCGGATGAGAGTCACTGATTGACTCAAGGAATCATGATAAAGCAACAGAAGACCCGATGCCACAGAACACTCGAAAACTCCAAACGGGAACAACCCTGGAATCTGTGAAGCAATAGGAGATGAGATGATGACATAATCTGGAAACCATGTATCTCGATGCCGATGCCAAACTGTGATTGAAACTCTTCCATGGGAAGGAGTACCAAAAAAAGACTTTGGAACAATAACCACAAAAACATGGCCCTCAAATTGAGATGGATCTAATGTGGATCATTAACCATAGGCTTTCAAGCTGAAGTGTGAACCAATGAATCCGACATGTGTCAAGCAAGACAAGAAATGTGGCCAAAATAAACTAAGAGACCAGATAACCCATACGAGTTGCCATCAAAACAAAATAAAATATGGGATCAAAGTGAAAAACAACACTCTAATCAGATTATTATGCATGAAACCCCCCTGAATGGAACTTTATCATAGTTCGTTTATTACAATAACTCGACGATTGTAAAAGGAGAGAATACTGAAAATGCATACATAGAAAATTAAAATAGACCTTAGATCTGTGTAGAGGATTGAATCAGCTTTCCAACACCGCAAGAATAACGAAAAACAGAGCATCGAGTCAAAAGATATGCCCTCCGGAGTGAAAACCACAAGATCTGAGTTCAAAGGCCTGAAAAAAAATCTGGAGCAAGATCTGATAAAAACACCAACACCACTGGATCGACGTCAGAATCAGCTTTCCAACGGTATCTCGTTTGCGAAAAACGAACATCGTACGCAAAAATTACACCCGATTTAGTGAAAAACTGCTCCATAAGGGGAAAAACCAGTGGGCCATTGAATTTGACGTCCAAACGGCCATCGCAGCAAAACTGTGAGCTTAAAATTGACGGTCAAATGACCGTCGGCGCTTTTTCACAATTTGACTTATTACAGAGAAAATTGTTTTTTATATAAAAAAACAATAAAAAAATTTACCAATTTATATTTTTTTTCTTAAAAAAATGTTAAAAAAAGGGTGAGGGTGGGCCCTCCCCCACCGCTCCCCAAGGAGCAAGGGCCCCTGCGCAGGTCTGCGCAGGGCCGTACCTGCGTACAGGCTTGCGCAGGGGTTACATCACCCCAAAAACTTTCTTTTTTCCTTTGAAATTTAAAAAATCTTTTTTATTTTATTTTATATTTTTGAATTTTGATTTTTCAAAAAGAAAACTAATGTAATTTTTTTAATATTGCAGGAAAAATATTTAAAAAACTTGAATTTTTTTTTTTTTGAGAATCATGCACAGGGCCGTACGGCTTGAGAAACAAATTTTTTTTGCCTCAGAAGCTCCCGATGCCAAAATAGGGCGTATTAGATGTCGTTTTTCATCTCTCGGATGCTCTGGATCTAATGGTGAGGTCCGATCTGCCTGAAAATGCACCAAAAGTGTCACAACTCCCAGATCTAACAAATCTTCAAACCCTCATAACTCTGGCATAAAATGTCAGATTCAGGCGAAACAAAAGTCGATCTTGACTTTTTCAATAGCCTTGAACTCGAATATGAGCTCAGATTTCCTCCAACGTGCACCGAAAGCAACCATACAAGAACACCCAAATAGAGAGACAAAAATTAAGGTATGAAAACCCTCAAGGAATCCCAAATGAACCCTGCAATGTTTTTCTCAAAAATCTGAGAAGGGGCTGCAAATCAAGGCTCTGATACCATGTTACAAACCCATGATCAGATTTGCAAACCAGAATAACCTTCCAAAGAAGAGAAAATAAAAAAAACATAGAGGTTGCAAAAAGATGTGCAACATTAATTATTTGAGAGTTCAATTAATTACAAGATAATGATTTGCTTTATAAAAGCAAAGATGCAAACCTAATCTTATCTTGAGCAACAAGATAGCTCGATAAGATAAAGATAAGATCCTAAAACTTAGGAATTAAATATTGCCTAAGTAAACTTATGCAAAGTGTAATTAATAATTAATTACACCAACAGTGTACACATCAACTTGCATTTTCACTATATATGTATATATGTGTATATATGAGTGTGTTTGTACACACACACATAGAGATATATATATATATATGTATGTATATATACACACACACATATATATACATATATACACACACACACATATATATTGTTTGTTCGTTTATTTCTCAGGGTTTATATTTGTCATTTATATTATTTGTCTCTTGTTCACTCAATAAATCAATATAAGCATGTTTAATCATCTGTTAGACTCCTTTATATTCGATATAACTGTACACATCAGCTGACATTTTCATTACATATGTATATACGTGTGTATGTATATATATATTTGTGCATATATACATGTATATATATGTTTGTATATATTTATATTATTATATGTGTACATGTGTGTATTATGTATTTAAAAACATATACATAGATATATATACATATACATACATATAGATACATGCATATAAATACATATATACATGTATATATATACGTATATACATACACACACACATATATATGTATATAACTCAATTTTTGTTTTACCTTTGTTTAAATACGTATCATTTGGCTATCCAATACAATAGACTAGCATTTGTTTACTATAAAATGTGTTACTATTTTTCTACTTTCCATTGCACATACAACAGGCCACCATACATATATTTTTTGTTTATTTCATAAAAGGCTCCTTTATATTCTTTGTTTCTTGTTCATTCAAAAAATCGATACATATGTGTGAATCCTTTGCCTATTCTTTCAAAATGAAAACAATGGTACTGGTTAATCATTTTATTTTGCATCTTTTAGGACCCGTGAAGGGTTTATTCGCTGATTGAAAAATTATTATTGCTTGTTTATGAAATAAATCATTCCTCTTCAATGCCTTTTTGCCATGTGCTGTCTGATTGTGTCGGGTCATGGTGGTGGTTTTTCCCCATGAGTTTTTTGGAGTTAAATGAATATTTCCTACTCTTCATTTATTATATGCCATATATGTGAAAACCTTTGCTTGGTTTTTTCCAAATATGTGTGCTTAAGGAATTAATCTCATGAAACCCTTTCTTAGCTTATTCATAATCTATCTAAAAATGCACTTCTATATTCCTGTAAGGAATTATTATCATGAAACCCTTGCTTACATTTTTGTGCATATTTATGAAAACCCAAGTTTGTAATCGATCTACCTCTGTTGAAATTTCTATCATATCGTTGTTGAATACAACACAACTTCTTTCATTTACTGTAAAATGTGTTATTAATTATTGTTAAATATTTTACCTCTGTTGAAATCTCAATACTTTGTATCATATATTCTTTACTTCACATCTTATGTTTTCATTATAGTCTTATATGTTCATGGATACATATGTGTGCATACATATAATTACACATATATATGTATACATTTATAAATTTCTGTAGATATATATTGATATGTATACATACATATATATATATATTGATATGTATACATACATACATATATATATATATATATATATATTGATATGTTTTCATTGTAGTCTTATATGTTCATAGATACATATGTGTGCATACATATAATTACACATATATTGTATACATTTATAAATTTCTATATATATATATATATATATATACAAATATATGTATACATGTAACTGTGCAATTATATGTATACAAAAATACATGTATACATTTATCTATACAAATACATATACATACATCTATATATGTATATGTATACATACACTATGCAATTATATGTATACACAGATACATGTATACATATACATACATCTATATGTACATATATATATGTAAACCCAATAAAATGATAGAAAAGAATGGGATACCCAATAAAAAAACATTAGTCATATGCAATAATCGAACCCGAAATGAAGTTTAATTGGGGTGTAATGGTTTTGGTGTCCGATGCTAATGTTTGGCGATTAATGTGTAGGTGTGGTTTTTAATGGGTGCCAAAATAATTTTATAAGGTGCTAACATGAATTAGACCCATTGAATTTTGAGTGGATTTGAATGATAAATAGTTATAATTGCATGTTAATAGTGACACAATTATGGCCCTTTTTTGTTTTGCAATGTATATCAGTGATTTTCTATGTAATTATATCTGTGTAATTATACATATACACACATATACATACATATATATATGTATATGTGTGTATACATATAATTACATAGATAAATGTATACATTTATGAATTTCTGTACATATATATTTGTTGAGAAGTTGTTGAAGATGATTTAGCATTGTTGTCATTGATATCAAAACCTTGGATCCAGAAGGTTGTGCTCTAGATATGTACATACTTGATCTATCCTATCGAATGCTATGATGTTACACAGTGTGGATATTATCCTTGATCCAGATATGACAATACTTTGTTTTGGGACATCTGTTGAATTTAGTTAATGCAATGTAATGAAATCTAATCTTTTAATGTTGGTTGTTATGCTCAAATCTCACTCCGGGTAACCTTGCTATCCAAACATTCACGTAGCATGACACATGTTTTGGTATGTCAAATTGTGTTTCTCCGATTGACATTGAAATTGATGATAATCAAGATTTGGTCTTGGTTGTGGCGTTCTCATCAGCTTTAGAATATATTTCATGTGATCCAAAGTTTGCTATCTTCTGATAGTTATGTTATGTAATGAACCTATCTTATGTATGACCTATTCATGGGTCCCTTGGTAATGTGGTAAGCAGATCTTTTTGTGCAACCTATCTTTTGGGTCCAGTACTAACATGCAAGGTCTTATTGAATATTTTAAGGTTCTTCTTCATGCCGACATGCCTTGTGGTGATCTAAATTCAAATGGTGTTTGGCCAACTTAAAAGACTATAAAGATATTGTGTGTGGCTAACTTATTTTGTTCTTCAGGCATACATATATATAGAGAACATATTTTTGATTGAAGATATAGAAGTGTGGAAGAAGTATAATGTGTGCGAGCAGATGAAAGAGTATAAGTGTGTGAACAGACAAAAAGTGTAAAGGAAGGAGTAATCTGTTTTGGCAGAAGGTTGTATGAAGATTATGAAAGGAAGATGTGCAAAAGATTCTTAATCAAATCTACTACAAATAGAAATTGTGCTCTTAACCAGAATTGAACTCATGCGTAGATGCAACTTCATCAGTTCACTTTTATCAGTGAGACTATTTTGTAATCTGTTGTTTTGTATTTGGACAGTGAGCCCACCGGAAGTGAGCCACCCTATAGTGAGCAACTTGGAAGTGAGCCCTTGTAAAAATCACCTTAATCGGTGTCACCTTGACCGGTGTGTTATAATTGAGAATTATTATTCTTCGTGGTTTTTCCCTTCTTGGGTTTCCACATAAATTTTGGTATTCATTGTGCTTGGTGTTGTTGTGTGCATTCATGTTCATATCTGTTTGATTAATTTCTGATTGGTATAAATCTACTCTGAATTAATTAAAGAAAAGAAAAGTATTGTCTGGTAACTGTTTCACCCCCCTCTCAATTAATTGGGTTGTTCAACAATTGGTATTAGAGCTTGGTCCCTTGGAGATAGAGCTTAGCCACTTAAGGGAGATCTTGGTAGTTTGAACAAATGGCAGGAGCTTATCACTTTGAGGAAGAACTGAAGATAATGCTAGATGATATGGAAAGCACGAAATCTGAAAATGAAGAATTGAAAGAAAATCTCAAGAAGGAAAACGCTTGTATTGCAAAGCTAAGGGAGAAAATCTGGAAGTTCAAAGCAAGACACAAAGAGGTTAGCCAAAAATTAAAAGAGGCAAAAGAAAGTATTGTGAATTTAAAGAAGCAACTAGATGAATGCAAGAAGACTAACAAAAATCTCAAATATACTATCAAATAAAAAATGGAAGAATGGAAGAAGCCTGAAGAAAATCTCAAGTATACCATTACACAAAAATCAAAAGAAAATGAGAAGTTAGACCAAGAATTAAGAAGGCCAAAAAATGAAGCAAGAGTATGTGAAAGTAGCATGATTCTAGATCAACTTTTGTCCCTATAGAAATGTCACAAGGATAAAGGAGGACTTGGATTCACCGGTGAAAGATCAAATCAGAACACTATGGGTGAAGACAAAGTAGTTGAAGCTGAAGCAAGATCAGTTATAACAAGCAAGGTCTAGAACTCTAATGCACCTACAAAAAGACCTCTGGTCAGGCAACCAAATGCTCAAAGGTACTTATCATTCAATGGTCACTGTTTTCTATGCAAAAAGTTTGGACATAAGGCTATAGAATGTAGAAGCAAGATGGAAGGTCCGAATACTCAATGCTTTAACTGTTACAAGTTTGGTCATAAAGCAAGTCATTGCAGAAGTAAATTATCTAATCTAGCAAGAAGGAATGGAATGAATAATGTCTTTCATGGTTATTTCTATTTATGCTATGGTTATCATCACAATGCTAATTAGTGAAAACCTAGGGTTCACTTAGATAATTTAGGAAAAATATGTTACAAGTGCAGTCAACTTGAACATTATGCTAACACATGTAGATATGTTGCTCCAGAAAAGCCTAAGAACAAAAAGAAGGTTGCAGAATCAAATGAATCTAAGAAGAAGATGGTCACAGTTTGGAGGAAGAAGGAAACAAGTATGGAGAACACTTCCGTGGTACCAAATCCTGGTACATGCCCTACTAGTATCTGAGCCAATCTGCCTTGGCTTAGGGGGAGTTTTGCATTGCATATCCTGTCAGTTCACCCTCTTCAAAGTAATATTGAAGTGATTTTTAACATGATTAAATTCAAACCAGTTGATGATAAATGGTGAAGCTTAATCCGACTGATTGAAAAGTGAAGTACAATTGCTGGCATCATTGATGTGCATCTTTGGCGGTGCAATCTTTATGAGTAATTAAGAGTAAAAGGTGGGAGTTTTCAAAATCATTTTTCACAGTTTGCAAGGGAGAAGAAGAAGAAGTTTCGTTGAGCAAAAAAGAGTTTGAAGAAGATAAGCATGACAATGGAATATGTTAATAGAGGATCGAGTGGTGGTATTCCGCTAAGGCTGAAGGGAGTTGAGTTGGATGACTTTGATCATTGAAAGATGAAGGAAATGGAACTAGGGTTGAAGATGGATGAACTAAAAAATGTAAATACTCTGGGTATGGATTTATGGGGAGAATTTCCATGGTTTACAGACAAAGAATCTATCTTGTTCCTATTGAGTCGATTCAAGGATGGCAACATTGTTTTGGACAAACCCTATCCGATCACGAAGGAATCCATTGAAGCTATTACTAGTTTGTGTAGTGTTGGTGACCTCCCTAGGAAAAAAATGGTGAAATATAGAGATGTGGAGGAACTTACTGGTATCGAAAAAGACCCTCGAGCTCTACTAATAAATACCATTGTCGATCTTGCATTAAAGTATTTGGAATATATGGAAGATAAAGCAAGTGCATGCAAAGTCTATTTCTCATCCTTATAGATGAATCTGTGCTCTGGTGTGATAGTGTCCAGTCAGTTTGAGGAGGGTTCCTCCTCTGGTAAGGAGTTGGAAGTTGTTATTGGTGGTTCCCCTCCGAAACCCAAAAAGGGGAAAGTTAACACAAAAGATGTCACTATCTTAGAAGAAAAGGAGAATGAAGAAGAGTCTCTACCTGGATCTAATTCTGTCAATCCAGATGATATTTGATTGGTGTTAGATGAAGGTAATATGAAGAAGGTTGGTGAAATGTGGTGTGCCATCTCTTCGATCAGAAGGCTTAAAATTGATGATGCTCTGGTTGATTATCTAATCAAAAAGGGTATTACTATTCCATATGTTTTTGACTTGTTGCCAGATAATCTAGTAGTTGTTAAAAAAAGGATGTTGTTGGAAGGACCTGAAGGACATAAGTTTGAAGCTATGATTGAGAGAAGATGTGTCAAAGCTAAACAAAATTTATCCAAACACATTGGTGAGACAAAATAATGCATTAAGGAGATGTTTGACATCTATAGGTATTGTCTCTAGTGGACTGTTGCTATTGATAATTTTAGAAGTAAAATTAAAGCTATTGAATCTAAGATGAATAATATTGGAAAGAGTTTTGATTTCTTCAAAGAAAAAGATGGAAAATAGAGAATAAAAGTTGGTGAGTTGCAAGTGGAGTTATTGATTATTCAGAGAATGAGGGAAGACTTGGTTAGAACTTTCTAGTTGGTCAAGGAAATTGTTGAGGTCTGGTTGGATCATCTCTCTGGGATACTTTATGATGCAGAAGATTGTGAATGACAGTGCCTGTCTCAGGACTGGTCATCCTCATTTATGTTGTTGACTATGTTGGATAGTATGAGTACTAGATTGGATTATGTGGTGCTAGCTTGGAAAAGGATTCTTCCAATTATGAGAGACAGGTACAAAAAAAATCTTTCATGTGAAAATTGTTATTTTTACTTGAGTTCCTAAATGTCCGAATTTTGGCCCTTTGCCTCTGATGGAAAAAAGGGGGAGAAAAATGAAAAAAAAAAAACATAAAGAGGTATTGAATTGTTGGACAAAGGGGGAGTACTTGGAGTTTTTGGAGTTTGTAGTTTTGAGTTGGAGTTGTGGAGTTTTTTGTTTTTGAGTTTTTGTTGTTTTGCCATCAATTTCAAAGGGGGAGATTGTTGAGAAGCTATTGAAGATGATTTAGCATTGTTTTCATTGATGTCAAAACCTTGGATCTAAAAGGTTATGCTTCGGGTGATGTACAAACTTGATCTATCCTATCGTATGCTATGATGTTACGTAGTGTAGATATTATCCTTGATCTGGATATGGCAGTACTTCTTTTTGGGACATATGTTGAATTCAGTTAATGCAGTATAATGAAGTCTAATATTTTGATGTTGGCTGGTGTGCTCAAAGCTCACTTCGGGTAGCCTTGCTATTTGGACATTCACGTAGAATGATACAAGTTTTGGTATGTCAAATTGTGCTTCTTTGATTGACACTGAAATTGATGATAATCAAGATTTGGTCTTGGTTGTGGCATTCTCATCAAATCCAGAATATATTTTGTGTGATCAAAAGTTTGCTATCTTCTGATAGTTATGTTATGTAATGAACCTATCTTATGTATGACATATTCGTGGGTCCCTTGGTAACATGATAAGATATTTTTGTACGACCTATCTTTTGGGGCCGATGCTAATGTGCAAGGTCTTATTAAATATTTTAAGGTTGTTCTTCATGCTGACATGCCTTGTGGTGATCTAAATTCAAATGGTGTTTGGCCGACTTAGAAGACTATAAAGATATTGTGTGTGGCTGAATTGTTTTGTTCTTTGGGAATACATATATATAGAGAACATATTTTTGATTGAAGATATATAAGTGTGGAAGAAGTATAATGTGTGTGAGTAGATAAAACAGTACAAGTGTGTGAATAGACAAAAAGTGTGAAGGAAGGAGTAATCTATTTTGGCAGAAGGTTGTGTGAAGATTATGGAAGGAAGATGTGTAGAAGATTCTTAACTGGATATGCTGTAGCTAGAAATTGTGCTCTTAACCAGAACTAAACTCATGCATATGTAGATGAAAGTTCATCAGTTCACTTTTGTTAGTGAGACTATTTTGTAATCTATTGGTTTGTATTTGGGCAATGAGCCCTTGTAAAATCACCTTAACCAATATTTTATAATTGAGAATTATTATTCTCCGTGGTTTTTCCCTTCTTGGGTTTCCACATAAATTCTGGTGTTCATTGTGCTTGGTGTTGTTGTGTGCATTCATTTTCATATCGGTTTGATTAATTTATGATTGGTATAAATTTACTCTAGATTAATTAAAGAAAATAAAAAGTATTGTTGGATAAATGATTCACCCCACTTCTTAGTTATCCAGACTGTTCAATAATATTAATATGTATACATACATATATCTATGTATATATATATGTATATGTACAAAAATATGTATACATGTAATTGTGTAATTATATGTATACACAAATACATGTATATACATATCTATACAAATACATATACATACATATATATGTAAACCCTCAACGGTTTGCTCTCCACAGTGTGAGGTAACGAAAAACATCATTATCCTTTTAGAATGCAAACAATGGTACTCCTGGGTTTGTTGGTTGTTTCAATAATGATTACAACTTCTTTTTACTGCTTTCAACATTTTTTATCTAACATTTTATGGCTTACAATGTACAAGATTAGTGATAATCATGGCACTAGGGTAGAAGAGGAAAAGATCGAGTGGGAGGTGCTTAATTAGAGTACCTTGTGGAGCGAGGTTCAATGTTCCATATGTTGTTGATGAAGAGCCAACAATAAACATCAACGAGGATGTTATTTCTAAAAATATAGACTAGACAAATGAAAATGATGGTTTTGAACCTACTGTTCATAATACTGAGGTAGAAATGGAATCGCTTGTGCATGTTCAAGAGCCACTTGCTGACCATGTCACAACCCTAGCTGTGTCCATGGAAAATTGGACTATGCATCACATGGAAAAAGCAATTGCAGATGTTGAGGACAATCGAATGTCAATCAGAGGTTCAACGATCAAATGGGGAATCTTGCCTAGCAGTTTGAGGGCGTGGCTCAATGGTGTGACATCCACAAAAAGGAAGGGGACACGAAAAATCCTATCTTATGAAGAAGAAGCTAAAATTATGTAGTGGTGTAAAGACATTGATAGTATTGGCCATGACCTTCAAGTCTCACAACTTAAGTCAACGATGGCCCAAATGGTTGGAGCGAGGCCTAACCCATTCACAAATGAGATATTAGGGAGGTCATGGTGGGTTGGATTTTGGAAAAGGCATCCCAATTTGACAATTCAAACACTAGAAGGAGTGGACACAGATCGAGCTATAATGCTACCCCCCGAAATAGTTTCTTCCTTCTATGACAACTTGGAGGAGTTGTAAAACAAACACAATTATGGGCCCAACAAAATATGGAAATGTGAAAAAACAGGTGTGCAGGCTGGCAGAAATTGTGCAATAAGAGTTATTGCAAAAATAGGGACTAAATGCATTCCACAATTAATTTCTAAAAGCAGAGAATGGATCACTGTTCTAGCTTGTGTTAGTGCAACAGGTCAAGCTATACCTAGTTACTATTTGTTCAAGTCCAAAATGCACATTAGAAACTATATTACGAACTATGAGCTAAGGGCATGCATGGAAATCCAAGAGCATGCTTGGATGACCAAAAAATTATTTGTGGAATGGTTAAAACAATTTGCAAGAAATTTCCCAAGAGGGGTGTCACCAACAAATAGACAACTTCTCATCTTTGACGGTCATGGCAGCCATGTGGCATTCAAAACAATTGAAGAAGCAAAGAGTATGGGAATAGATTTGTTCACACTTCCAACACATTACAACCACAAATTATAGCCCCTTGATGTCAATGTATTCTCACCATTCAAAACTACTTCAAACAACATAGGAGTATATGGCTCTCTACACATCCTCAACTTGACATTAGAAGGGAAGAGTTGGCAACACTTGCCAACAAAGCTTTTGCACAAGCTTTGACTCCTAATAATATTGAAAGTAGTTTTAGAAGAACGAGAATTTGGCCATTAGATCAACATGCACTTGACTTGGATATGGGTCCAAGCCAAGATTCGTGGTTGAAGACGAATGAACCACATTGGGAGTAGAAACAGAGGGTGAGACAACTAAGGATGAGGCACAGTTCATGGCAGCAAAGACTTGTTTGAGGATAGTAGCTTGGAATGAGGAATAGATTGGACAGTTTGTGGAAACCTTTACTGCAAGAAATCCCCCAATTCCAACAAAAAAAGAAGGATATTGCACAAAAAACATTGAGGCAACAAAAATTGAAGAACCTATAGTTCAAACATGTAATTAGGCAACAAAAAATGAAGAGAGTCTCAATCTGCCATTTGAATTTCAAGATGCAACTTTAAACCTAGGGGTGCATCTAGATTTCAGTCAAGGGGATGAAGGGTTGTCTGTGCCATCACCACCACATGTTGATCTTGAAGAGGTCATCCATTACTTCACAATTGGGAGAAATTGGGGTGCAAATGATGAAGTGGATGGAGTGGAAGGTAATGACTCAAGCGACGAAGAAGCTAACTATGTGCCATGCACACAAGTGAATGAACACCAACCAACATACATGAGAAGCATTTTTTTGCAACTCCCAACACAAAGGGTGCACCAATCATCAAATAAAGGTTGCACTAGGGTGCTACACCTAAGTAGGCAATCTCAAATTTTGACATCAAATGATTTTTTCAATTTGTTGAATGAACAAGATGTTGGCAAGAGACACTGAAATTTTTTTTCTGGTGTTGTCATTGATGGCAACCCTAGTCAGAGATTGGATCCACACGTCATCATTTGCTCCTACCGACAGACAGATTGAGAATAGTCAAGGAAGAACATAGCATCTGACAGTTCTGTGTTCATTGATTCACATACAGATTTTCTATTGTTATTTTGAGTTGTGGATCTTATGGGAGGTTAATCAATGTATTTCTTGTGTTGTCCAAAAATCTTAGTGCCTCGTATCAAGTTGTATGCAAGTTTGGAGATCTGGTTGGATATCTTTTTGTTCATCAGTGTTTGTGGCCGAACTAGATGGTATAAAGTGTCGTGGATATTCAAGGAGTGTTTACTCAATTTTTTTTGTGTTTGATCATCTTGATTTGGGTCCGAGCTAAGTTGTGACTGATCATTGTGGGTGCACATTAAATATCATTCATGATTTGAGCTGACAATTGTAAATATTCTTAAGTTTTATTGAAGTCGACAGGTTGTGATTAAAATATTAGTCATGGATATATATAAATGATCAGTTATATCATTTTGTATGTGAGTAAGGTGTGTCAATGTGTGTTGCGAATATTAGAAGGGTGATTGAACGATTATGCACAGTTTCACTTGTGCATTAAATATTTTGTGATGCAAGTTAGAGCAGAGCAGAGCAAAAGTGTAGAATCTATCAAAAGGACACAAGATCAACTACTGAGCCTAACCAAAATTGTAATCAAGCATTTGTAGATGCTATTCTTTTAATTCATTTTCTTGGATCTAATCTAAATTCTTGTAAGGTAGTGTGCCTTTCTATTTTGAGCAGTGAGCTCTAGGCATTGAGCCTGAATGCAAGTGCATTCCCATATTGTAAAATTCTTTTTGAGTATACTTAGATCATATTGTGGATTGGCCATCCACCGTGGTTTTTCCCCTAATAGGGTTTCCACGTAAAAATCCTTGTGTTATGGTGTTGTGGTTGTTTGCTTTCTATTTCTGTATATTTCTCTTGGTTGAATGTTTTAAGTGGGTTAAAGATTAGAATAATAAATTTAATTTTTGCAGAACATTGATTCACTCCCCCTCTCAATGTTGCTTGTTTCCAACAATTGGTATCAGAGATAGTTCCTCAAAAGAAGTCTAACAGCTTGGGGAGATCTTGGAAAGTGTTTTCAATGGATATAAACAATCTTCAAGAACAACTTTTGGTGGCTCTGGATGATCTTGACCAGTCAAAATTTGAGAACTGAGAACTACAGGAAAATATTGAGAATGCAGAGAAATTCATTTAGTCATTAAAAGACAAAATCAATGAATCAAGGGAGAAGAGAAAGGAATTGTGTGATCAACTTAAGTAGAAGAATAGAAGCATGGAAGATGAACAACTGAGTCATGCCTTGAAGGAGAAAATAGAAGAATGTGAAGAGTTTTCCAAAGAAAATGCTGCCTTGAAGCATGAGATGGAATCTATCATGATGAAAATGACCAAGGAGATTGAAGATAGAAAGAAGAATGAAGAAAAGCTTGCTCAATCCTTGAAAGAAAAATCGAAGAGTGCAACCGATTGGACAATGAATTGAACAATCTAAAAACAATGAGGAAGTGCTTGAAAAACAACTTGATGATCTCAGAAATGCTGCAAATGAGTACAAGGAGAAATTCAAAGAAATTTCAACCAAGCTTGATGAATTGATTAAAGGTCAAAGGACTGATGGTGACAAGCGAGGTCTTGGATATGAAGAAGGAGAAAGTTTCAGATTTGGAAAAAGGAATTTTGGACAAGGGAGATTCAGGAAAAGAAATCATATGAATGGAGCTTGAAGGAATCTGGTAAGACAACCAAATGATCAAAGATTCAATGGTTACTATTTTGCTTGCAATAAATTTGGTCATATGGTTTCTCGGTGTAGAAGCATGATGAATCCAAGTGGACCATCATTCTCAAGTCAGTGCTTTAATTGTAATAAGTTTGGTCATAAGTTAAATGAATGCAGAAATGTGATGAACAACTTTCATAGAGATGTCAGATGCTATGCATGCAATAGACTTGGACATATTGCCAACCAATGCAAATCAAGGCAAACTCAGTGGAACAGTAGGTCTAGATAGAAAATTGTTGTGTTACAACTACAAAAAATTTGGCCACATTGCTAGATTCTGTTGGAATAGAAGAGGTTTGATAGAACAAAACATGCAACAGGATGTTAAAGGAAAAGGTAAAGTCACTACTAATGTGATCATAAGGAAAATGCAGATGCAATGGGTGAAGAAGGATCCCTTTGTTGAAGGAAATGTGCTAGCACCAGAATCTGCTTCTGGTAATTCCTTTGGGAATTAATTTTAGGGCTTTGGCCTAGGGGGAGCTATCAAGAAAATATCTTAGCCCCCTACTGACAACTGACATCAGAATGTGGATAAGTCTAGTAAGTGCATAGATTCCTTTCAGATGTTCAACCAATTGGAGAAAGTATTTTATAGAATTGGAGATCCGCAGAAGAATTATCTATCTCAGTGCATGGAAACATGATAATCGAATGAATTAGGGTAAAATCATTTATTGTGATAAAAAAGGTTAGTTGTGCGAATGATAAAAATTCATTTTTATCTTTTATTTGTCACTTTGTATTTTGGAGAAAAGAAGTTTGGAGATCCCTGGAGCAAACTTTTCTGAGTTGTGGTAAGATTCAAGTGTGAAGAAGATTCAGTGATCAAAACTCGGATCTGATGAAAAGGTATTTATTGGGAAAACCTGTGAATTTGTAAAAATGGCCACTCCATTGGTAGTTGAAGTCAAGGATAGACCCCATCCAAAGTTCAAGTGGCATCCTTTTAAGTCTGTTGAGACCGAGCACCTAGGTGCGTTTTCGTCTATACCATACAGAGTCTTGCACATTGAAGACATTAAGGCTTACATACATGCCAATATTGAAGAGTTAGGGAGCTAAAAAATGTTGAATTTGTATTCCAACCATATAATTGGAGAGGACTTCACTGTTAAGCCAGAATACAAAATCCTAGAAGAGAAGAAGTTCACATAGTTTGTGAAATTTCCCATATTTGAGGAAAGTGAATGGGTGCGATATATTTTGAGCTGAGTTCATGTGGTTGAATATACCTTTTAAGATTAAAAAAGAGGCCATAAGCGCTGTCATAGGTCTAAATTTGTAAAGAATTAGAAGCTTACTAATGCAACAGGTGCACAATTTGATACAAGGGCAATGAAAATCAAAGACATTGTTGAAGCGGATGTGAAATTTGCATTGATGGTCATTGGCTACAAGGTCTACCACTCTAGCTGGGATAATTCAGTATCCAATATGACCATTATGTAGCCTATCAGATGGTAAAATAAAATGTAGATTATGACTTGTGTGAGCTGCTTAGAAGTCAATTGATGGAGAATCTGGGTAAGATTAAGGAAGATAAGAAGAACTCCTTTAAATATGGTAATTTGATACTTTGTTCTTTTATTTCATAAGTGAGGTTCTAGGTGTTGGGAAAGTTCATTGGAAAAGTAATCAACATGTAGCTATTCAAATAAGAGATATATTGTTTGGAATTGGTGATCATTAGACTAGAAATACTGCCCTTTGGGGGTACTTCAAAAATTTTCAGAATATGATGCATGCAAGAGAAATAATTCCTACCTCAATTGTAGAGAAGTACAAAGATACAATCTATTTCATGGTAGATATTGGTCAATGCCATATAGAAGCCACTGATCCTAGAACGATATGGATTATGCCTATGGGATATGAAGTCAAGGAGAACATCTTGCAAATGTATGCAAAACATTTGTTGAGCACGCCTCTGGATCTAACAGAAGAAAGGTTTGGATCTTATGTAGAAAAGAGCATGCAAGTCCATGATCAATTACAAAAGCCAAAGATAGTTAGAAGAGTAAGGAAAGAAGTGGAATTCTTTGCAGAAAGTATGGGAATATCTGCAGAAGCAGTAAGAGAAGCTAGAAGGAAGAGAGAACAAGTAGATGTTGAAAAATGGAAAGAGCCTAAAATTGAATCTGCTAGTCCGACAGTATCCTTTGCCCGTACTAGATCAACAAGGAGTTCCCCATCCCTATCTTCTCATGTAGCCAAGCCAGTTCCTGTGCAAACTCAAGACTAGGCTTTCGGTAAGAGGAAGAAGAACAAGAGCACAAGAACCTATGAAGCTATCTTAGAAAGATGAGGAGACTGAGTCAGATGAAGTTGTGAAAGAAATGAAGGCTATTGGCACTCAGGATACCAAGTTAACCAAGAGGAAATCTTTCAGTGAGGAAGAAAAGGGAAAGAAGGAAAAAATTGACAAACCAGTGTTAGGGTTAGAAAAGGAAAATATCTAACAATTAAATGCAGATTTAATTAATAAATAGAGAAACTAAAACACACATAGAATAAATTATAACACAAAGAATTTAACGTGGTTCACCCAATCTGGGCTACATCCACCAAACCACAGCCATCCAATGATTTTATTATCTAGTGCAAAAACCTATTACAATCTTGCAAATAATCGTGTTTTTCATCATATTGTAACCCCCATCCGAACCCCTTTTTAACAAGCTTAAAAGCTTCTAGATTATGGTTCTACAAAATCGGTTTTTTCTTTTTTTCGTTGATTTTTCCTTTTCCGTTGACAACGCAAAAAAGTAGGAGAAAATTTTTTCTCAGGGGTTACCGCCCCCGAACCCCCGCCCGGGGCCCAGCTCGGTCTCAGACCTCGGCAAGGATACATGTCAGGGTGTACAGTATAGCATGATTAGTCGCCACATACCAACAATCTCTCACTTGGAGACTGATCTTGGACGACACTACTGCACTTACAAGATCCCATTGGAAATAAGTACCTTGGACCCTACTGCTCTGTTATACTTGAATTCAACCTTGAAGGCCAACTGAAGCTGAACAGGAGCTCAACATCTCCCTTATCACCACCTTCGTAAACATATCCGCTGGATTGGCATCTATATGTATCTTGTCTAGCTTGACCTGTCCATCCTCCAACACTGACCGAATGAAATAATATCTCAACTGTATGTGTTTTGTTTTAGAATGCAAGGAAAAATTATTTGCAAGATGTATAGCACTCTGGTTGTCTGTAAACAAGTAATTTCCAGCTTGTTGTTTTCCCAACTTGTCCATGAAAAGTTGCAGCCATATCATTTCCTTTGCCGCCTTTGTTGCAACAACATACTCTGCCTCTGTGGTGGGTAAAGCAACCACCTTTTGTAATCGAGAAATTCAACTTATTGCTATCCCACCAACTGTAAATACATAACCTGTGGTACTCCGCCTAATATCTATATCCCCTGCTAAATCTGAGTCAACATAGCCTTTTAAATCAGTATTCCCAAAACATAAACATTTATTAGATGTACCTTTCAAGTACCTGAGAATCATTTTACCGCATTCCAATGCTCAACTCCGGGATGAACCAAATACCTGCTAACAACTCCTACGACATGTGCAATATCTAGTCTCATGCATACCATGGCGTACATTAAATTTCCTACAACTGAAGCATATGGTACCTTGGACATTTTTTCTTCCTCCTCTTGTGTCTTTGGACACATATCCATAGTCAATTTAAAATGACTAGGCAAAGGTGTGCTGACAGCTTTTGCATTCTCCATATGAAATCTCTGCAACACCTTTTCAACATAATTAGCTTGAGATAAAAACAATTTTCTATTTTTCCTATCTCTACAAATTTTCATACCAAGGATTTGTTTTGCTGCCCCCAAATCTTTCATAGCAAAATATTTTGCTAACTGTTGTTTTAGCTCACTTATGTGATCCATGTTAGACCCAACTACAAGCATGCCATCAACATATAAACATAAAATAATCTAGCTGCCATTATCCAACCTCTTAAAATAAACACAATGGTCAAAATTACACCTGTTGTAGCCTTGCTCAGCCATAAAACTATCAAATTTCAAGTACCATTGCCGAGGTGCTTGCTTCAAGCCATATAAACTTTTCTTCAATCTACGCACTAGTTTCTCCTTACCTTTGACCTCAAATCCTTGTGGCTATTCCATATATATTTCCTCTTCCAAATCACCATGGAGAAAGACTATTTTAACATTAAGCTGTTCTAAATGCAAATCTTCAGTAGCCACAATACTTAAAAAAATATGAATAGAAGTCATTTTAACAACTGGAGAAAAAATATCATCAAAATCAATACCCTTTTTCTATGCAAATCCCTTTACAACCTATCTAGCTTTAAATCTCTTCTTACCTCCATCCTCCTCTTTGACCCTCTCGTATTTTGTTTTGGTAAAACCTTTTTTACCTGTACGGCAACTTGCATAATTCCCAAATGCGATTTTTTGACAAAGGAGTCATTTCTTCTTCCATTCCATGCTCCATGAACCTTGGTATCCACTGCTTAGCTTCATCATAAGTATTCTGGTTCACCATCATCAGTTAACAGAATAGTATACAAAGAGGGAGAGAATCTTTCTGGAGGTCTACTTACCCTTGAAGATCGTCTAACAGGAGTTTGTGGTATTTGTTACTATTGTTGTTGCCCAGCATGAGGAACCATTGAAACATCATTGTTGGGAATATCATCCAACACTACATAATCATTTTCTTTCTTCTCATGCTGCAGCAACAGATCTTTGTACAACACTTTTTCATTGAATATGACATCCCTGCTTCTCACAATTTTAAGATTTTCAAAATCTCAAAGCCTATAACCAAATTCCTCAATGCCATATCCAACAAATACATATTTCTTTGATTTTTGCATCAAGCTTGGTTCTATTTTCAGAATCTACATGTGCAAATGCTTCACAACCAAAGGTTTTGAGAAAAGAATAACTCACCTTCTTACCTTTCCATGCTTCCTCTGGAATACCACAACCCAATGGATTAGAGGGACCTCTATTAATTAAATAAACAATAGTGTCTACAGTCTCTGCCCACATTTTTAAAGGCAGCTCTACATGCAATTTCATAGTCCGTGCACACTCCATTATTCATTCTATTCATGCACTCCAACCCTCCATTTTCCTATGGAGTCCTTGGAGGTATTTTCTTCCTACAAATACCATTAGAGGAACAAAATAATCTTGAGGACTCTTTGCTGCAATACTCACCACCATTATCAGATCTGAGACATTTTATTCTTTTACCCATCTCATTCTCAACCAAGCTTCCCCATTTTTAAAAAGTTTCAAGTACATCAGATTTCTGCCTAAGGAAATAAATCCATACCTTCCTAATTGCATCATCAATGAATGTAACATAATACATAGAGCCACCGAGAGAAGATACC
>VDFB02374179.1:0-18019 GCA_007258455.2 Sequoia sempervirens
TGAGGTGACAACATCATGCAAGTGATGAACACTTGTACATGCCATACATGGTTGTAGCCATTATGGTTGATATCATGTTGAGGTGATATCTGATATCACGATGAGGTGGTATTCTTCTTCTTCTCCACTCATGGTTGTAGCCATAGTGGTAGTCATCACGATGAGGTGATCTGACTTGTGCAGCTGGAAGTATCCTCCCTAGCTGAGAGGGAGTGTTGATGTTTATAGCAACTTCAGTCGAATTCTTCCAGCCATCTCCTTTACTTCAATTGATAAATTAAATTATAGCCAAGAGGGGCTATTTAATTTATAAGCATCAAGAGGCACGATTTCATATGTGTTAGTTAATGAAGAGTTGCATCTTGAAAGAGGCCGACATCATACTCCATGAGACGTGATTTTTACTAGGCGTGATCTTCCATACAAAGGCGTCATTTATTATTGGTGGCCCACTCTTGGTGAAGGCCGACTTGAGAACATTTGAAGAGGCACGTCCTCTCTCAAATGTTGTATATATATTCGATGTTTCACTTCTTTGTTATCATTCATTCAGATTCATTTGTTCATATAGTTACATACTCTCAAGTGTGAGTAAGAGAAAAGAAGAAATACATAATAGAGCATATCTGTATTATTGTAGAAGGCAAAGTTCTTCATTGCTGTGTTAGCATCAGATTGTGGTGCTCATTCTTGGCCTTAATATTGGCCTCTTTGTAAAGGAAACATTCATTGATAATTCAATATATAAGTGATATATTGTTGTTGGGTTTTTCTCCCTCAAGAGGAGGGTTTTTCCCAGGGTATCTGCTGTGTTATTGTGTTTGATTTTTGAATTAAATTTTCCGTGCATTTAATTTGATCATTAAATTTAACACAAACATAAAATACTTATCTCTTTATTGAGTAGAATAGACAACAATTCGTCCAACAGTGAAGATCTGTATTGCCGTTGAGTGCTCAATCAGGATTCACAATATGCCCGATGTTGCTAGTTTGTAAATCACGGCTTTTAGAATCAATGCTCAGAATGACAGGAATAGATGTCTCTTAAGCTCCCTTCCTCTGACAACTACAATGCTGCATTCTAATCTTCATAATGACATGGATAGGCGTCTGTTAAGCTCTCTTCCTACATTCTAAGCAATGCTCAGAACTTTAAATATTATATTCAATGCCTCCTGGAACTGTCACAAATAAGGCAGGAGTTATGCATCTTGATATGGCTAACATTCCCGATGATTTTTCCTTTAATCAAAGGCGGTGGATTAAAATACACATGACTCCTTTAACATTCGCCACTTCAACGCCACTTCACATCATCCACTCTTTGTCTCCATTTTGTGCCTTTGAATAAACATCTCAAACACTTGTCATTGTAGAACTAGCTCCCGATACTCCTAATTAAATCTATAAATATTCAACTTTCACCTTTAATTTGGAAGTAGCACTAGCGTCACATATATTACACCACAAGGATTGAAAACAACTGTATACCTATTGACGCTTGGTGTAATATCTTTGTGTGCCTCCAAAATTCTTGACAACAACTATTTAAATTTTCTTTTCTGTCGCCACAGTCTCCTCTGTATCTTTTAAAAAAAATGACACTTCTCAAAGAAATACAAAGATCCGATCTTTGAAATATCACAACAGCTTAAAATATCGGCTCCTTATATTGTTTGAGTGCCTTCCTTGTTGATGATGCCTCACCTGAGAAATTTTTTGATTTTATTTGAAGTGACGGCCCACCAAGAAAAGAACTTTGACTCACTCCTGATGATAAGCTATAGATGCACCTTCCTTTGACGGTTCGTCAAGCTGTGAAAGACGATACTAGGGTGATATTAATCGTTTTACTTATATGCTCTACTCCTGTCCGTAGATGCCTCGGGCTTTCAAAGAAAGCGTCCCAACAGACTTCCGCTGATTACTATGATAAAGAAATGCTGAACTTGATAGCAATAGACAATGGATTAGAAGAATTCCGAATGTGTAATGTCCCCAATTTAGCCCTACACTCTTCGTTTGGATTTAGCCTATTTCCGGAATCTCGTAGGCTAAAGCTGAAATGAAAATTAGGGTTTCCACTTTCAGAGGATGTTTTGAGGTCTTGCATGCGAGAGTTTCTAACGCATGTCTGGTGAAGCTTTCTGGGTTTGTGGAGAGCTTCGTGATGAGGTAACATGCATGACAGGTTATTGACTTGCATTCTTGGCTACTTTTGGAGGCTTGCATGTTGGATTTTTCTAGTTTGGATTCTGGATTCCTTCTGGGTTTTCAGAGAGCTTTGCGATGGTGTGGCATGCAGTCGAATCAGAGAAATTTTCCGGACTTACTATTTTTAGTAAGTTGCGACGGCTACTCAAAATGTGGAGAAAATGAGTTTGGAATAACTTACTATTTTTAGCAGTATGCTATTTTTAGTAAGTACTATTTCTGGCAGTGCTATTTTTAGCAGCAGTTCAGCAGTTCAGTGCTGTGGCTATTTCTGGCAGGTCAGCTTGAGCAGTGGTCTCCAACATTTGAGGTGATTTGTAATGTCCCCATTTTTGCGAGCATCAGAGTTCGTAAGGATTAGCCTATTATTTGACCTTTGTAGGCTGACAAATGTGATGAGAGGGTCTTCCTTGGCAGTTATCCAGAGTTTCAAGACCTTACTCCTCCAATTGATTCAAGTTTGGACCTTTGTAGGGACTCACAGAGTGATATTCAGACACTTACTATTATAGTAAGTCAGGCTGACAGGGGTTACTATTTTTGGCAGGGCACCTGGCTTAGCTAGTCTTCTCAGTTTCAACCCAGTTTGACAGTTTGTTGAGCAAACAAAGAATTACGAAGCATTTAATAATAATTAAATGATTATTATTATGACTTTATATTATAAAGTCACTTTAAGTGAAATATTAAAATATTAATTATTAATGGCAAATTATAAAGTATTTAATACTTTATATTAAAGGAGCATTATTATTATTAAATGAGTATTTGTTACTCATTTAATATGGACGCCATTTATTAATAATTTGCCTAAGTCTTTAAAAGGGCGAATTATTATATTATTAAATGCAATTAAGTTGATTTTTTGAAAAGGGTCGAACTTTTGAAGAAAAAGATATATATTTCTCTTCAAGACAAATCGAACTCATTATTGATGATCATTTGAATTTGTCTTTTCTCTCTGAGAACATTTGGAGTTGGAGAAACAAGGGTTTCTGCAATTAGGTTTTGGAGAACGTCAACTCTTCAGAATCAGACATACTGAGGCTATGAAATACCAGTTGAAGATTGTCAGTTGAGTGGCTTCACACAGGAGTCATTACAGAGCATATTTGAGAAGTTTTATTCAAGTTTCTTGAGCAGTTTGAAAGGGTTTGTTGGCTGCTACAGTACCCGCTACAGTGCACGTGAATAGTAACACTACAGTGCATGTGAACAGTAATTCGCTACAGTACCTCGAGAACAATGCCCGCACTACAATGCCGCTACAGTATAATTCTGATTTGCAAGGGTTTAAAGAATATCAAATATCTATGGGGAAGCTGTTAGTCATGAAACCAAGACATTATATCTATTGTTGTTGAAGTCTGATCAGTTCTGGGCATCAAATCAGGTCTGGACATGTTTGCTAGTAAGGCTGAAAGTCTCATTCTGGCCACTATTCTCCATTCTGGGCGCTTTCACCAGGTCTGATTGTAGTATACATATTAACATGCATGAACATTAGCTGTTTCTTGTAAAATCTGCTAAGAAGTCTGAAGATATCATCTTGCTGATTATTTATTCTGAGAAATCTGTACATGCAAATCAGTCAATATATTACTTAGAAAATGTTTGTTTAAAGACTGTAATACCATATTTGCTTTGGCTACGATTTGGGAACCCTTGATAGCATTGACTCTGGACCGAGTAGAAGAATGTAATGAATGTATTGCTGTTTAGTCAACTGTCATAGGTTGCAAACCTTATACTCTGTTGTTCATCACTGACATTAGCTGAGTTGGTACATGTCTAATAAGTGTTTCTGGGCAGTTCTAATTGCATAATCAGTCATTATTCATTCTCAGAAATTTGTAGGTGCACTGCTGTTCAAGTATCAAGGGCATGTCATAGTGTTGTTAGTATTTACATGTTGAAGTTCAAATGGTGTCAATATGTCTATCACTCAGAAATCTCTATATTGTATGCTTTTTATAACCTCTTAATTGGCACATGAATTACGTCAACTTAGTGCTTTGGGAAAATTATTGTTCCATCAAGGGTAGGACATCACAGTGGTATCAGAGCCAAGATCCTGCCATCCTGTTGGGAGAACAAAAAGAAATTTGAGTTGCTACAATGGAATTCAGTGGATTTTCCAAACAGTTCATAAGGGAATGTGAACATGATGCTTCCATATTCCGTGCAGAATATCAGAGTATGTTAGATGAGTTCAAGAATGATGTTTCTTTTGACTGCTACTTGAATTGTGTGTTGATTTGGTATCTTGGAAAAGTGGGTGTGGTCAATTACATTAGAAGAACAATGAAAGAAAAAGTAGAACATTCTATTGATGAAGGGATCGAGAAAGAAGCAGAAGTGCTTGTTTGTGGTTTGCAGCCCACAAATATGGAAGTGGGTGAAGATACTGTCACATCAGAAGCTTCTACCTCGCCAGTTGAGCCATCCTATGAGGTACATAGCAGCAGTACCCTAGATGTTGAGGTGTGCATGGATGAAAACACACATGATGTTGCTTATCATGAGCTTACCATGGAGTTGAGTTTGGCACAATCTCCACCTACTGCAGATATAGTACAGTTACATACAGAGGCAGTTGATGAGGATCTTATATCCATGGGTTGTAGAGAGGATGTGGTAACATCCATGCCAGATACAGGGGCAGTTGACTCAGTTGGGATGAGTACTTGGATTGAGAGCAACAGAGGACCACATGTTACATCAGGTTCTCTTGTGGCTAGTATGATGACAAATGATGCAGGTTCGACAGTTGATAGCTCTTGTGTGGCTGTGGTGGATTCTCCTAAGAGTTGTGTGTTAGTACACGACGTTACTCCATTGTCTTCACAAGGGACTCACAAAGTGTCATCTGGTTGGGAGTATGGCTCTCATATAGATTTGTTTCCCTCTCTTGGAAGCAAATCTGTTACTTCATCCGATGCAGCTGATTTTGGATGCCAGCTGCTTGTTTTTCAGAGTCAAAGGGATCAGCTGCTTGATTCAAGTGTTGTTAGTGATGAGCCATTGACAGAGGTTGGAGCATTTTACCGTGACTACACAGTGAGGAGTGCTCATCACTTTTCTTTTGATCCACAGAAAGAGGACTTGATGATCCATCGGTGTGGATTGGCTCCGGGATTATACAGTCCTTTGTGGGATGGGTATTCACCATCTTTAGAAGATGGGATTAATGGCTGCAAGCGCCCGACTCAGCTATTTGTGAGGGATTACTTGCAGGGACAGTTGTCAGTTATACATCATGCTGATATGTATCCAACAGGGTTTGCTACTTCTAGGTCACAAAATTTTATTATGGGTACATGGTTACAGGATGACTATGGTGTCAGTTGGCATGATGATTTGGTTAGTT
This sequence comes from Sequoia sempervirens, assembly GCA_007258455.2. Lineage (NCBI taxonomy): Eukaryota > Viridiplantae > Streptophyta > Pinopsida > Cupressales > Cupressaceae > Sequoia > Sequoia sempervirens. Next base: position 5,588 of record VDFB02374179.1, read on the forward strand.
ATCACATCCATGGGAGTTTAGTGGGAGCTGTAGAGAGATATTGTGTTCTAGACGCTTCAAGATATTTTTATCTCTATATGGTGAATGGATGTGGGATTCGGTTGTTTTGGGATCCTGGTGGCGACAGGTTTGGCACAGTGTATTGGATGGGTCCCATTGGTTTGCTTCACCACTCCTGGCACGGTGAAGTTGAGATCAGAGTAGCGCAGAGGAAGTCAGAGGGTATTAGGCATGGCAAACTTCCATTTCGGGTTTGGGATCCAGGGATATTTTGCGCAACTATGTTTATGCTGGTGCTACAGGAGTCGGTTAGGGACATGTGGGACATTTCACAATTCTTCTTTTGGGCCTCCCGAGGATTGGAGTTTCTTTGCAGTGGAGATTGCTTGGGGACAAGCAATTTCAAGGAGGGCGAATTGTAATGTCCCCATTTTGCGAGCATCAGAGTTCGTAAGGATTAGCCTATCATTTGACCCTCGTAGGCTGACAAATGTGATGAGAGGGTCTTCCTTGGCAGTTATCCAGAGTTTCAGGACCTTACTCCTCCAATTGATTCAGGTTTGGACCTTTGCAGGGACTCACAGAGTGATATTCAAACACTTACTATTTATAGTAAGTCAGGTTGACAGAGGTTACTATTTTTGGCAAGGCACCTGGCTTAGCTAGTCTTCTCAGTTTCAACCCAGTTTGACAGTTTGACAGTTTGTTGAGCAAACGAAGAATTACGAAACATATAATAATAATTATATGATTATTATTATGACTTTATATTATAAAGTCACTTTAAGTGAAATATTAAAATATTAATTATTAATGGCAAATTATAAAGTATTTAATACTTTATATTAAAGGAGCATTATTATTATTAAATGAGTATTTGTTACTCATTTAATATGGACGCCATTTATTAATAATTTGCCTAAGTCTCTAAAAGGGCGAATTATTATATTATTAAATGCAATTAAGTTGATTTTTTGAAAAAGGGGTCGAACTTTTGAGGAAAAAGATATATATTTCTCTTCAAGACAAATCGAACTCATTATTGATGATCATTTGAATTTGTCTTTTCTCTTTGAGAACATTTGGGGTTGGAGAAACAAGGGTTTCTGCAATTAGGTTTTGGAGAACGTCAACTCTTCAGAATCAGACATACTGAGGCTGTGAAATACCAGTTAAAGATTGTCAGTTGAGTGGCTTCACACAGGAGTCATTACAGAGCATATTTGAGAAGTTTTATTCAAGTTTCTTGAGCAGTTTGAAAGGGTTTGTTGGCTGCTACAGTACCCGCTACAGTGCACGTGAATAGTAACGCTACAGTGCACATGAACAGTAATCCGCTACAGTACCTCGGGAACAGTGCCCGCGCTACAGTGCCGCTACAGTATAATTCTGATTTGTAAGGGTTTAAAGAATATCAAATATCTATGGGGAAGTTGTTAGTCATGAAACCAAGACATTATATCTATTGCTGTTGAAGTCTGATCAGTTCTGGGCATCAAATCAGGTCTGGACGTGTTTGTTAGTAAGGCTGAAAGTCTCATTCTGGCCACTATTCTCCATTTTGGGCGCTTTCACCAGGTCTGATTATAGTATACATATTAACATGCATGAACATTAGTTGTTTCTTGTAAAATCTGCTAAGAAGTCTGAAGATATCATCTTGCTGATTATTTATTCTGAGAAATCTGTACATGCAAATCAGTCAATATATTACTTAGAAAATGTTTGTTTAAAGACTGTAATACCATATTTGCTTTGGCTACAATTTGGGAACCCTTGATAGCATTGACTCTGGACCGAGTAGAAGAATGTAATGAATGTATTGCTGTTTAGTCAACTGTCATAGGTTGCAAACCTTATACTTACTGTTGTTCATCACTGAGTCATTAGCTGAGTTGGTACATGTCTAATAAGTGTTTCTGGGCAGTTCTAATTGCATAATCAATCATTATTCATTCTCAAAAATTTGTAGGTGCACTGCTGTTCAAGTATCAAGGGCATGTCATAGTGTTGTTAGTATTTACATGTTGAAGTTCAAATGGTGTCAATATGTCTATCACTCATAAATCTCTATATTGTATGCTTTTTATAACCTCTTAATTGGCACATGAATTACGTCTACTTAGTGCTTTGGGAAAATTATTGTTCCATCAAGGGTAGGACATCACATGATTATTTTGGCAAGTTTGATATTTGATGAAAAATAATGTTTTAAGTGAAAAATATTTGGCTAAGGCATGGAAGACGATTTGGAGAGATAAGTAATTTTTATAATGTTTATTAATTAAACATTTTGGAGGCTTTATTTGGCAAATGATAATGTTTTAAGTGAAATATTAACTTAGGCAAAATGGACGCCTAGTTTGAAAGAATATTTGCAAATTATAAAATATTTCACTTAATCATATTTGGACACCTATTTGAGGAGATATGTTATTTTATAAAGTATTGCACTTTAATACTTTTGGGACGCCACATTATACTTTATTAGCATTTTTGATAAAGTATATTTCATTATTGGAGAAGAGGCTAAATGAAATTCAAATTGCAAATTAGTGAAGATGAATGTGAATTTGAGATAGGTGCCCTAATTGGAGGGAAAAGAAGATTTGAATTTGGGAGAGAAAAAAGTTATAAATAAGAGTGTTAGGCTCTTCATGAATATCTATTGTTGCTTATCATATTGTTATGCTGCTGAAATGGTTTCAGAGCTTGCTTCGAGGAATGCATACCTCCTAGTTCTTTCTCTCGGTTTCGTGCTTGAAAGATAGCACCTAGCTGAGTTTCCAGAGACTGCTTCTCATCCAGACTAGCAGACAAAGCATCAAGGTTGAAGATTTTAGAGATTTGTCAGTTTTGCATTTGTTGGTTAGGGTTTTGCTGAAATAGAAATCTGCTCATGTAATGTCCCCTTTTTGGGCGTAAGCACTTAAACCTAAATCTTGCAATCAAAGTATTTCTCAAAGAGACATTAGAAACATTAAAGATCAATAAATTTCATAATAACATCTAATACGGTTGAAGATGAAATAAATATTACATTCTTGTCCAAGGATTATTCATTTATGCCCTATCACTCTTATGAATGACTCTTCTATATAATTTCATAAGACCACCAGGTAGCTATTAAGCGTCTATTAAGATTTCAGGATGAGATCCTATTGTACCTTTTATCATAATAGAGTCATTATTAAATATAAGCCCCAATAATTGCCGCAAGCATTATTATTGGATAACCATAAATATTGTTTTATATTATTTGTACGTATTGTATCTATTCATCATTTATGACGTAACCACGAGTGTATGTACACACATCTATAGTATACATGTAATCTACAAACCCATGTTGTGATAAGCTTGTCACAAAAGCTAATAAATATAAATCACAAGCTTGATAGAGCAATGAAGTTAATAGCCAATTATGTAATTATAAATTCAACAGCTTTGGAATCACATACCTCCGTCTGCATATGCCATAAAGGCACCTTCTATCAGTAATTCCCTATTTCCTCTCTTTGAGTATATTCATATATCCTTTCTATATCGATAACTCACACTTTATATATTACTTACCTCGATCTCCTTCTGTTTGCCAACTAAGACCGACACATGTTTATCTTTATGCTTCTTTTATACGGAATAAGTTCTTCCGTTGGAACTTGATCGGTCATAGCAGCTGTGAAAGTGTTATTGAGGGTGACGGAAACAAGACCAGAGCTCTCCACTATGCATACCACTTGCGACCTTGAAGCAGCCACTCTACCCACGCAGGGCATTCACCTGAAACCACGTCAAGTATTCCAAGTCTAACTACCACTCAATGTGTGTCGCTCCTGTATATTGCGGATATGCCCTTCGATCGCTGTGGGGACTCAAACACCAAAATGTTGGGCGCGGATGCTCACAGAGTCAAGTTCTTGTAATGATCACTGTCACCTCCCATTCTGCCATAGTCTATAGTCTCTCTAAGTTTCTAAAATGGAACCCCGCGTGCCTTCATTCCTTCAGATCACCTGTGCGTATACTACGTTTTTTCCCCTCATTCCTCACTTGTACCACAAATACGTTTATGAAGGTTGATATCGCTTTGAGGGCGAGCATGCTTTGTTATGTGCTTGGGATCTTCGATAGGCAGTAAGACATTGCTCGATGAGAATCCTTTATAGACTTTATGTTTCCTTTCTCCATGCCACGGTGATTTCCTCCCCTATGACTCCTGTGATGATCCCCTTACATATCTTGGACTGGTCGCGTCCTACCCTGAACGCTAACACAAGAGTCGTCTTCCTTCATTTGACCCAAAGGTTCTTTCCTTGCTCGATTATAAATCACTTTTTTCTTATGTTCGATAACCTTATTTGGATTATATATTTATATTTGTATATTTGTATATTTTGAGCTATAGAGTTATTCCTATTAGTTTAGAGTATTTAATAAGAGCTTCATCTATTAATATTATAGTATATATTATGGACAACCATTATAAATTATATTTAATTATAATATTATCTATAATGATTATTATTGTATTTAAATTGTAATTCCTCATATTTGGTGTTATGATGATTATAATCATAATCTTATATTATAATATTATACTTAATATTTATTATCTTTGATAATTAAAAATGTTTCCAATATGTATCTTGTATATCTTATTATTTTTAATGTTACTATTTCGGGGACATGACAGTCTCCCCCGCTCGAAATTGCTTGTCCCCAAGCAATCTCAAACATGAATAGCAACTAAACTACTAAGAAAGTCTTCTTATCATTGTTTAGCACAAGCGATTATAAACACACATGGTGTAACGCAAAGGTTGTATGCAAGTCATACACATAGACACTCAGGCTAAAAAGAATGTTTCGATCATGCATGTTGATTACACATCAGACATAAAAAAATGTTTCAGACATGTAGCGATCAATGATATACAATAGATACATATATAATCACTCATGTTGAACACATATCATCCATGGAGCAATTTATCATACATGAAACAGTCACAAGGTATGCACATAAGATATTGTAAGCTACAATCACATCAGTAATGAAGCCAGTAACATATGATGCATGAGAAAACCTTGAAAGACACATAAGTCGTGTTACAAAGCATATTCAAAGCATTAAGAGGGCACTCATGTATGAAGAATCTTGACAAACATGAGTTAATCACACATAAAGCTATCATGAAATAATTATGTTGAAGGCACATCAACCACATAACCAATCACAAGATATGATACATACACTTACAAGTAAGGTGCGTTAATACACTCAAGATATGCAAATACACTCAAAGAAGTATACATGTTCAATTGAAAGTTTACACTCAAGAAATATAACGGAAATATACACATGCAAAAACATGCTAAGGCACATTAGGCATAAAGCAAGTATGTAAGATATGAGGTACACTCATAAGACATGAATCATACATTTGAATACATGTAAGCAGTAAAGCATGAAGTACAAGAGTGAATAAATACATGGAGCATGGAAGCATAGACTCGAATACATACGGCATGAGGTATTCATGAAGTATACACTTAAATATATAAAGCATGGGGTATGCTTTTCAATTGCAAGTATGCATGAGAATGGAGTAAACATGCTGAAAACACACCAATCATGAAAGACACATCAGGATGTTATCCACAAAGCAGTTATGTTAAATATATTAGCCATAAATGTATACAAGATACAAGCATGGAGCAAACATGAATACATTTCTAAAGCATAATCATAAATTACACGTGAAGCATACAAAATGCACTTATAAATACATGTAGTGCATTACGCAATGCAATACAAATACATACAAAAGCATCAATCAATAAATTACACATAAGGCATGCAAATCATGCAATTATACTTTAGGGAAAGTAATACACTTGAAGTACATACATAGAGCACATAAACCTAGACAATTATCTAATCCATAAATACTCATAAGGTAGGAAGCAATATAGATACACTTTAACAAGAAGCATGCATAGAGGAATTGCACACATGGAGTGAGAAGCATTTAGTCATTACTTAAGATATGAATATGTAGAGCGTTCAAGTACACTCAAATTTACTTCTATGCACAAAATATAAGCATATCATGCATTCAATAAATGGAAAATACACAATATGAAGCATTCATTTGAGCATACATAAAGCACAAAATGATCATACATGTAGATACACTCAATAGATACAAACAATTACACACTCAATAGATACAAACAATTACATACAAGGCATGAATTACGCAAACACAAGCATACACTTAAGAATGTATAAATGTACATCAGTCATGAAGTGAACAAGTAAGATGCTAACCAAAAAACAAAACACCATAAGTTTGGTAAAACATGAAGTATATGCACGAGTGTAGGAAGTCACAAAGCATACGTATGAATATATGTAAGTCGTAATGTATACACTTGAATATAAGTCATTGCAAATACCATGTCATATACACCCAATACATAGTCATGAAGGAAACACTTGAATTCAAGGTCACAGAGTATACAAAGTCAGATGGTATACACTTGAATACAAATACATCTCGAATTTAGGTACAATCCATCGAATATGCACTCAAATATAAATACAAGATCATATACACTCAAATATAGTCACAAGTCAACTCAAATACACATACAATCATAGAGTATACACTCAAATACAAATGCAATCATAGAGTATATACCCAAATGCAAATTCAACCATAAGTCATAAGTATACTCTCAAATACAATCACACACGCATGAAGTATACTATCAAACAGTTGGGGAAGGGGATTCGGTGCATCCCATACTACACCGTGGACCCCTCCACAATCCCAAGGTTATCTAGTATATACACTAATGAGGTGCAATCATACTTCATGAAATAAAAATACTAACTTGAAAGATATTAATCAAACATAGTGAAATCATGAAAACCATTCTTATCATATTAATCACTGGTAAATCATATGTAATCATGCATTCAACCTATAAATTTCTAAGCAACTAAATAGATATTAAAACACCCCAAGTTATCATCTCTTTGCTCATCCAATTCACAAAGGGGCAGGAGTGGACCACGCACAAGGATGCCCTTAGCGCCTCTCTTCTCAGCCCAAAGGTAGTCAACAAACACCCGTTGTACTGACCCCCTTGGCCCTCCTGGGTAGACCCGCAGTCATCCAAGAGGGTGGCCTACCTTGAAGAGATCCTAGTATCTGCTCTCCTTCATGGGCGTCCAATCCTCCTCTCCTATGATTTGATTGAAACAGAATGATAATTTGGTAAGGGGTAGACACACAGTCCATACAATAGTTTGGAGGAAGGATTCCCATAGGAGGCCCTTCGAGCACTCCCTTCTCAGCCCGAGAGCGGCCAACCAACACCTATGGAAGTGAACCCCTCGACCCTCGTTAGCAGACCTGCAGTCATCCAATGAGGGTGGTCTACCATGAAGGGTCTCTAGTATCTGCTCAACCTATCGGTTCCATCCCTTAACCAACTACATGATTGTTTTGATGATATAAACAATTGCATCTAATGATTATCATATTAACAAGTCACCCACATTTACAACATGCTATGAGGATTCATGAATTCGTCAAGATATTAATAATCTTTTAACATGTACATGCACTAGTCCTTTATGTTATAAATCTATCAATCACCAATCCCTTATCAATCATTTATATCATGTTTAACAAATATTATTTTTTCAACTATATAAAGGTATTGTTGATTTAGGGCTATGAAAATACGCACCTCATACTTACCACTTTGATCTGTAAAAACCTCCAACCAACGATGTCGCCTTCTTATACTATGTTTTAATAGAATGATAGATCATCATGCCATTGTTAATCATCATGCCATTGTTAGTCGCCTAATTTGAGATAACATATTAGCAACACTATTATAGTGGCCTGATAACATTTATTAGACAGATATTATCATGCATAAATTGTATTGATCAATTGCCTATTATATACTTACCAGTCATCATATATTTAAGTATAAAATAATATCACTATTCCCTATTCAAAATCTCACAATTTTAGGAGGGATATGACCCATACCTGATATGGGTCTGCATAAATCAAAATGTGTTTTCTATGCGTTTATAGAGTATACCTGCTTCTTTGGTCAATTCGCATACACTTTTCACAGGATGGCAGGAAAGTTGCTCTGATACCACTTGTAATGTCCCCTTTTTGGGCGTAAGCACTTAAACCCAAATCTTGCACTCAAAGTATTTCTCAAAGAGACATTAGAAACATTAAAGATCAATAAATTTCATAATAACATCTAATACGGTTGAAGATGAAATAAATATTACATTCTTGTCCAAGGATTATTCATTTATGCCCTATCACTCTTATGAATGACTCTTCTATATAATTTCATAAGATCATCAGGTAGCTATTAAGCGTCTATTAAGATTTCAGGATGAGATCCTATTGTACCTTTTATCATAATAGAGTCATTATTAAATATAAGCCCCAATAATTGCTGCAAGCATTATTATTGGATAACCATAAATATTGTTTTATATTATTTGTACGTATTGTATCTATTCATCATTTATGACATAACCACGAGTGTATGTACACACATCTATAGTATACATGTAATCTACAAACCCATGTTGTGATAAGCTTGTCGCAAAAGCTAATAAATATAAATCACAAGCTTGACAGAGCAATGAAGTTAATAGCCAATTATGTAATTATAAATTCAACAGCTTTGGAATCACATACCTCCGTCTGCATATGCCATAAAGGCACCTCCTATCAGTAATTCCCTATTTCCTCTCTTTGAGTATATTCATATATCCTTTCTATATCGATAACTCACACTTTATCTATTACTTACCCCGATCTCCTTTTGTTTGCCAACTAAGACCGACACATGTTTATCTTTATGCTTCTTTTATACGGAATAAGTTCTTCCGTTGGAACTTGATCGGTCATAGCATCTATGAAAGTGTTATTGAGGGTGACGGAAACAAGACCAGAGCTCTCCACTATGCATACCACTTGCGACCTTGAAGCAGCCACTCTACCCACGCAGGGCATTCTCACCTGAAACCACGTCAAGTATTCCAAGTCTAACTACCACTCAATGTGTGTCGCTCCTGTATATTGCGGATGTGCCCTTCGATTGCTGTGGGGACTCAAACACCAAAATGTTGGGCGCGGATGCTCACAGAGTCAAGTTCTTGTAATGATCACTGTCACCTCCCATTCCGCCATAGTCTATAGTCTCTCTAAGTTTCTAAAATGGAACCCCGCGTGCCTTCATTCCTTCAGATCACCTGTGCGTATACTACGTTTTTTCCCCTCATTCCTCACTTGTACCACAAATACGTTTATGAAGGTTGATATCGCTTTGAGGGTGAGCATGCTTTGTTATGTGCTTGGGATCTTCGATAGGCAGTAAGACATTGCCCGATGAGAATCCTTTATAGACTTTATGTTTCCTTTCTCCATGCCACGGTGATTTCCTCCCCTATGACTCCTGTGATGATCCCCTTACATATCTTGGACTGGTCGCGTCCTTCCCTGAACGCTAACACAAGAGTCGTCTTCCTTCATTTGACCCGAAGGTTCTTTCCTTGCTCGATTATAAATCACTTTTTTCTTATGTTCGATAACCTTATTTGGATTATATATTTATATTTGTATATTTTATATTTTGAGCTATAGAGTTATTCTTATTAGTTTAGAGTATTTAATAAGAGCTTCATCTATTAATATTATAGTATATATTATGGACAACCATTATAAATTATATTTAATTATAATATTATCTATAATGATTATTATTGTATTTAAATTGTAATTCCTCATATTTGGTGTTATGATGATAATAATCATAATCTTATATTATAATATTATACTTAATATTTATTATCTTTGATAATTAAAAATGTTTCCAATATGTATCTTGTATATCTTATTATTTTTAATGTTACTATTTCAGGGACATGACAGCTCATAAGTCCATGCACGATTTTTTGGTGGTTCTGGGTATTGGTCCTATGCTTTAGTCTACCTTGGGCGCCCCTCCTTGCAAGTTTTTAGATTTTTTGGAAGTGTCTCGGATTTTATCTTGCTGGTAGAACATTTCTGGAGGTTGTACCTTCTTTGAGGTTGCATTGGAAAGCATGCACAAATAAATCACTGCTATTTGGAGGAGTTTCTTGGCTTGGTCTTGGTCGCTCAACTCCTAGCTCTCATTTGCATTCAGTTCCACATCATTCGGAGGTGTTTTGACGAAGTTATCAGCATTTTGGTGATTCTAGGGCTTGCTGGTATGAATTTTTTGATTGCTGCAATTTTATATCAGACCTGATATTTTAGTCCCTTTTGCTATATTTCATATGTTGGATAGTTTGTACTTGTTTGGAGTTCATTTCCTAACATTTTGGAGATCATTGGTTATCTATATCTCATTGTATTTGCAAATTGTTCATCATATTGTAATGCTGATCAGTAGTACTGATTAGCTCTTTTACTTTCTGCACTTTACATTTTGTATCCCCACTTTAGTGGAAGAGGATGGCTATGCCGCCTAGTTTACTTTCAGTTTAATTACTTTCATTCCCACGGTTGTGGATGAGACTGGCCCTTGCTCAGTCTACATTGTATTTTCTTTCTGTTTCTTCGCCATATGATAGCACCTTTCCCACTTCGGGTTAGGAATGCACATGCTTGGCGTTGAGATTATTTTACTTGCATAGCATCATTGTTAATGGAATCTCCGCCATATGGTAGCGCCTTTCCCACCTCGGGTTAGGAGTGCACATACTTGGTGTTGAGCTTTCCTTCAACATTGTATTTCCTTCAGTTGCTTCTAACGACCCTTGGCGCCATATTTCAACACCAATCTCATCCAGAGTTGTGTGCATTCTTGGCGTAGAGTTACTTTCCAGCAGAGTTGGTTTTGGGCTAACCTTAATGGGTGACTGTTGTGATTGAGCTGAATTGTTCATTGAAAAAATTGGGAAAAAATTGGTTTGGTTCATTACAGAATGTTCAAAACTGAACTCCAATTCCGGATTATCTCTTGCAACCCTTCCATGAGTTAAATATGGCTCTTTGAACTTTGGAAGACTCCTTCGTGCCTCCAGAGAAATCCTACCACATGCCTTATAAATCTGCTCTTCATCTACTCTAGAAGTCTGATTAATATTCAATGAATGGATGCTTAGTCAAATCTGATCAGATCTTCCCTAAACCCGCTCTGATACCATGTTAGTTTTAGGATCAGAAATGCAATAAGTAGAAAACACAACACAAAGAACAATGAACACAATATTTTATCCTGGGAAAACCCTCCTACTGGAGGGAGAAAAACCTAGCAAGATCTCTTATAAATCAGAAAAATATCAGGGCCTAGAAAGGCCAAATACAATACAATGGATTTGCACTTGCATATGGTGCAATTTCTTGAATACACAAAATATTTAACTCTTTTGCTTGAGTCAAATTTGCTGTTCTTGAAGGGCGAACTTGCTGCTGAAGATATTCAAATTGGAATGGATGAATTGATGATCAAATGAGGAGACACCTTGTCCTTTATATACAAGCTAGATGATCTTTCTTTCTAGGGCCGACCTAGAAGAATACAAGTTTTATTTATAAGACAAAAGCCGACTTGCCTTGAGATGATTATATTTAGGAGAAAAATAGCTCCCGAAGCTACAAAACACTAACAATGCAAACTTGAGCACTTCCAGAAATAGAACTTACTAAAAATAGTAAATTCTTAAAAGTTGCCCAATGCCTTTGCATGTCATATCATTGCGAAGCTTTCTGAAAACCCAAAAAGAATCCGCAATCCAAATCTTGAAACTCCAACGTATAGGCTAAAAAAAGCAAGTGCTGGGAAAGGTTGTCAGATGGAGATGCATGTTACACCATTCCGAAGCTCTCCAAAAACCCAGAAAACTCCACCAAACATGCTTCAAAAACTCTTACAAGCAATCCTTCAAAATGCTTCAGAAATCTCCTATAAAATAGGAAACCCTAATTTTACCTTTGACGAGCCTACGGGCTTTCGGAAATAGGCTATCAGTCACAAAGGAGTGTAATGTCCCCTCCTAGTCAGGATTAGTGGGCATTACCTCTAGCCAATTTCCGAGTTCCTGTTGGCTAGGAGGCTTTGTTAAGAGACTCAGTTCTAGTTGAGTTGGTGTTAATTGCCGGGTATTTCTATTTTTAGCAGGGGTCAATGGATGGGGTTGCCTGCGATGAGCCTCAGTGCATTCCAGTTATTCGTTAGTTTGGGCCTTTGGACGATGACTTGCTAAAAATAGTAAGTCCTTTTCGGTGCATGAAGTGGTCTGGCTTGCCAGTATTAGCATTTTCGGATGACTAAAGTCACTTAGAGAAATTATTTTAATATTTGGCTAATGTTTTT
>VDFB02374181.1:0-21334 GCA_007258455.2 Sequoia sempervirens
TGCATACAATAAGAATCCTCTGCAAAGGTTATAAGGCAATCTTGACACCAACCAATAAAGGAAGATGCAGATTTCATAAACTGATGTATCAGATCTGCACTTTGTGTTACATAATCAGCAACTTACATATTCATAGAATAGTTCGTAACTTCCTTAAATCTGACCTGAAAGAAGTGAGATAAAATGCAATGCACTCTAACAACAAGGGCGACCAAGATCAAACACTTAAACAGACCCCAAATGCCTTAAATGCAAGTAGCACGGAATTCAAGACAGCAACAAAGGGTACGGCCTGCTGAAAAGTTCGATCCTTCCTTAAAAAATAAATACTTAACATAAAAATCTGAGATTTAAACTATAGCTTCGCCTATCCTAGACAATGAGAAATGTTCAACACCCAGAACTCTTTTTTTGGTATTTTTTGACTTACGATTACAAACATGAATCTGCTGTATCAAATCAGCAACTCTAGAAAAGTATGAAATGCAAAAAATCTGAACTTCAAGGCAATAACTCTACAACAATGCAAAAACTTACTATAAAATCACTCAAATAATCTAACCTCTCCACTAGGTGCTGTCTCTCAAGCACGAAGTCGAGCCCAGACTAAGAGGCATTCATTCCTCGAAGTAATTCCGCAACCATTTCGGCAGCATAACATTAGCATAGACCAAAGATGTCCAAATGATGAACCAAGTATTCCTTATATAAATTCCAGCTGACTTCATGAAACCCTAATCTCATCTTCAAGTCGAAACCCTAACTCCTTCTTCAATATGGCGTCCTTTTCCTTTTAACTCAATAATCATATTTTAAATGAGTCATCACCTTGATAAATGCGCCCCTTCTTAACCTTGCTTTGACTTAGGAGAATCAAATATTAAATATAACTTTAATGATGGCGCCACCTTTTGAGACCACTTTTTAAAACAACGTTAAGTCATTAAATCTAGGCCAAGGGGTCAACGTTAAAACATAATATTTAAAACGTGACTTTTTTTAATTAAATGACTTAACTTATCCTTCTGAATGTGCCCCGGAGCCAATACTGAACACAACATCAGGACCAAGTAGGCGGTATTGCGAAATTTGAACTAGCCCAGGCAAAATTAAATTTACTAAAAGTAAATTAGGAAGAGGGTCTTCTGAGCCAGCAAGAGGCAGACATGTACCAACTGCGAGCTCTCCCAGCCAGGAAAGAATCCGCCATTGAATCCATCATCTCAGAGCAATGACCTCCTCAAAAATAGGAAACCCTAATTTATCTTCCGTCTAGCCTTCAGGTTCCCAAGGAACGGGCCAACGGTCACTGGAAAGATCAGGTTTGAGAAGGGGACATTACAATCCGCCCTTCCCAAAATTGCTTGTCCTCAAGCAATACCACCACAACTCCAGAAATTTGAAAACTAATCCATACGCAACAAGTATGATCCCTGGTTCCCAAATGCGTCTCAGGAAAAACCCACCATGCCGATGCTGCACCACTCTGATCACATCAATGAAAATGTCATGCCAATGCTGCACTGACTCCCCTTGTAACTCCAAGGTGTTACCATCTATGATACTCAAACTGGAAGATCTTAAAGGAGGGAAATCAAAATCATGCAACATCTCATGCCCACGATGCCCCGAATTAACAGTATCAACCATACTACTGTCAATCAGAATTCTAAGCAATATGAAGGATAGTCTACTCAAATCAAACTTGAATTCTTCAGCATACCTCCACATGATAACAAACGGAACCATGACTGCAAATGTGTCATCTTCAAATCTTTTTGCAAAGAGGAAGGCAATCCTTTGCAAAAGCTCAACAAATTCAAACTCAGGACTCTGCATGAATTCCCTATGCCTCAACTGAATTATCATGGCACAACTATGAAGTCTGAAGAATTTTTTCACAACCCCAACCCCAAGAGTCTCAAAATATAGATTCCAAGTATGGGGTAGCTCATTGTCATGAACCAATAATGAAAATAAACCATCAGAATTTGCATTACAAACCTCCAAAGTGGCTGAAAAACACGCTAAAGCCATCTCCATCAGAAAACTACCACTTCTTTGATCAGGAGTGAGGTACCAACTCTCCTGAATGAAAGTAACTCCATAAGTAAGGTGGCTGGTCTGCCTCCAACCAGCAAACTCGTGTCTCAAAATCTGCCCTTGTCTGAGCTGAAAGTCACTTCCAAGAACTACCGATCGTTGATCTTTCCAACCCAAATTCAAAATTTCTCTCCAATCCATTTGTTGATGAACAAACGGAACCATCAAGTAGCTGGAAATGAAGGGAACAACATCAACAAGTCTGGAAGTTTGTTCCTTATCCCTCCAAGAGTCTTTTCCATAAGTAATAAACTCTGACAACCCAAGTTTAGAATCCCAAACATGGATACTCAACTGGAAGTGATTTTCAACACACTGCAAAGAAATCTCTACACATTCCAAAGTGCTAGTGAAAACCAAGTGCCTTCTCACGAAACTGATGCCCCTTCTAGTAAATCCTTGAAGCTTAACCAAGAAAGCTTCCACATTAAGGGAGTATGAAACATAGAGTGGCTTCAATTTCCGCTCCCAAAACTGATCAATATGATTCCAAACATCATTCCACCCAAGGGATGGATTGTCAAGAGTGCAACTACCAAAGTCTAGTTCACCTTTTCCCCATTCCTCCTGAGTAGTAGGTCTGAAATCTTCACTCGTTGCTGCTGTGATGAAGTTACCAACAGCTACCAAGACTTGTCTCTTCAACACCTTGATGTCATAGATGTTGAAATTACCTTGCTTCGTCAACTCCCATGTAGAACCTTCATCCTCAGAGCCACTTATGCATCCATTACTACTCAACATACGTGGCACATCCTCATGGAGTGATATCGAAGCAACCAAGCACTGGAAACCAAAATCAGTTTCATTCTCCATTTCATCCTCTACTTCATAGAGAGGATTATCATAACTTTTCTCATCACCTTCTTGAAAAAGAGGATTGTCATAAACTTGAAAGTCATTCCTTTCATCTTGCTGCTCCAAATCTGCACATGCAACCTTTGATTTTCTTGTGAAACCTTCAACATCAAACTCCTCTCGAAGACTATCAATCTCATCAATTACTTGCTTGATTTCTCCAGCTCTTCGTGCATCCTCTTGCTCCTTGAAAAGTTTGAAATCTGCAAACTGGTCTTCAACCTTTCTTAGAGCCAACTGAGTTTCTTTCAACTCGTCCTCTATTGATTTAAGCTCCAAGGTGAGCTCTTCAACCATACTCTCCCTTTCTTCGAAAACAATGAAGGCCTTCTTTGCAGATTCAACGGCATGATCTTGATCTTCAATCAAGTGTATGTATGCTGATTTCAATGACTCCAAAGAGCCTCTGATAAGTTGCAAGTTAGGAAGAGCAACTTCATCCTTAACTCCACTTCGTCTCTCTTCAGACTGAGCCTTCCAATAGAGATCATCAACCAAATTGTGTGTGCGATCAAATAGGGATAGCGTTTGTACTTCTCTTCCAAAAGATACCTTGCATTGATCTTCCCACTCATGAACATGCAAAGACGGTGAACTGCTGATAGGCTGCAACTGAAAATCAGAACTTCGTTCCTTGCCTTTGCTGCCCTCTTTGCTACTCCAACATTCTTGTACTTCACCACCAACTAGCAGAGAATGCTCATCATCATAAAAAGCATCATACTCCACAAATTCTTCAACCCATTGCTTGCGACCAGCTTCGTGTATTGATAAATCTGATTTGTGTTTAATAACACTTTCAAACTCTCCATCTTCAAGAGCCATATGGACTTCTAGCTCTTCTTCTTCATCCCGGCCTCCTTGATCAAACATTAGACCAGTATCCAACCTGCTCAAGGAATCATGTTTGTCCGCTGTTCGGAAAGTTTTTGTAACCACAAATTCCTCTTTAGTGGCTGCAACCACTCCAAAGAGATCATTATGGAATTTTGTGGAACAATCTTCTTCTTCAAAGACAACTTCTCCTCCAAGGGCCACCTCATAGCCTACTGTGCAACCTGGTTCTTGTTCTTCATCAGGATCAAAGGGAAACTTATCCCACACAGGTTCTTTAACAGAACTTGATGCCATCACACCCGGATCCCAAATGCTAGTGAGCTGATTAAGATGATCAACTGGAAAAAACTTATCATGCTCCCCTTGTAGTGATGACTCTTTGAATAAGTCAAGTCCTAATTCACTTAAGCTGAAATCATCAAAAAAATTTCTCTCCAATGGCTCAGTTTGCTGATCAATCCCAAGACCAACAATGTCACCCCCGAAATGAAGTGAAGAATCTTCAATGTTTGGTGTTTGAAAAACTTCATCTTCATTATCTTCTATGGAACCCTCCTGAGAGATTATGTTGCTGATTTCCTTATGTGGAACTCCTCGGGAAGTTGAGACAGCAACAAGAGCCAATCTATCCCTCACTAAATCTTCAACAAGAGGAGGTACAAACACATCGAAATCATTACCAACATCACCACTTTGGTAACGGTCATAAGCTGATTCAAAGACACCAATAGTATTTCCTTCAACTTGCTCTTCTTCACTGGCTATCACATGCAAGTCAAGGGGCGTATTATGAGGCTCTTCCACACACTCTTCAGCTGTCACGTTTTCTCCTTCGAGCTCACGATCATTTTGATGTGATATGTGCACCTTGTTTGTGCCATCTTCAATGCTAGATGACTGATTTTTCTCTTCAACTTGCATATTTGTCGACTGCAATCCACAAATAGGCACTTCATCTCCTTCCTTCTTTGATTCTTCGAACAAAGCTTGTTCTGCTTCCCTTTTTATCCTTTTCCTAATGTGGTCCACCATCTTCAACTTTTCGGGCTCCAGTGACGCCACACACCTCAAATGGGAATCGAATGAAACATTGTACCTATAATCATCTGGCATGGTTTGATATTGCTCACGGAGTTTGACAGCCTCATCTTCACATTGTCTTTTAAACTGTCTGGCATATTCAATGAAGTCCCTTACGACATCACTAACCTTTCCTTCCTCCGATGCCATAGTTGAATCTGACTTCTCCCGACCCATAGGCCTTAGAAAATGCAACATCTTTGAAACTTCTGAAAACTAATACTGAACTCAGCTCTGGCCTCTGATGTAGAATCTGTTTTCTCTGTCAAGTGAACTACGATGGAGCACGGGGATGGCGGGGATCTTGGCTACGAGCACTGCTTGAAATATTAAAATTTTTCATTTTCAATTTGCAAATTGGCAGTGCACCACGTTAAGGACAGAGGAGAAAACCAAAGCGTGCAAGAAAGCAACTCTAACGAATGGCGGCGGTGATGGCGAGCATTGGTGAAGGGATCCAAAACAAACTGCTTATGCTGTAACTCTAACCAGTATGGCGCCGATGATGGCGAGCATTGGTCAGAGGGTCTTCTATTCTAAATGCAGAAAATAACTCAACGCCAAGTATGTGCTACCCAATCCAATGCGGAGTAAGGGGCGACCATATGACGGAGTGATTACAAAATTGAATGCTTGAATTAAATGCTGGAACTGGAAATACTCGACACCCAGAATGTGCTTGCTGACCCAAGATGGGAGAGTAGCTACCATAGGGCGGAGCTATAACTATTACAATAATGATTGAAGAAGCTAGACTATTACAACAGCAAATAGGCAATATTAAAATAACAACTGGTCAGTACTACTGCCAGCTTACAACATATCATTGCCTGCAAAATCAGAATATTTGGTGCTCTTCAATGGTGCATACAATAAGAATCCTCTGCAAAGGTTATAAGGCAATCTTGACACCAACCAACAAAGGAAGATGCAGATTTCATAAACTGATGTATCAGATCTGCACTTTGTGTTACATAATCAGCAACTTACAAATTCATAGAATAGTTCGTAACTTCCTTAAATCTGACCTGAAAGAAGTGAGATAAAATGCAATGCACTCTAACAACAAGGGCGACCAAGGTCAAACACTTAAACAGACCCCAATGCCTTAAATGCAAGTAGCACGGAATTCAAGACAGCAACAAAGGGTACGGCCTGCTGAAAAGTTCGATCCTTAAAAAATAAATACTTAACATAAAAATCTGAGATTTAAACTATAGCTTCGCCTATCCTAGACAATGAGAAATGTTCAACACCCAGAACTCTTTTTTTGGTATTTTTTGACTTACGATTACAAACATGAATCTGCTGTATCAAATCAGCAACTCTAGAAAAGTATGAAATGCAAAAAATCAGAACTTCAAGGCAATAACTCTACAACAATGCAAAAAATTACTATAAAATCACTCAAATAATCTAACCTCTCCACTAGGTGCTGTCTCTCAAGCACGAAGACGAGCCCAGACTAAGAGGCATTCATTCCTCGAAGTAATTCCGCAACCATTTCGGCAGCATAACATTAGCATAGACCAAAGATATCCCAATGATGAACCAAGTATTCCTTATATAAATTCCAGCTGACTTCATGAAACCCTAATCTCATCTTCAAGTCGAAACCCTAACTCCTTCAATATGGCGTCCTTTTCCTTTTAACTCAATAATCATATTTTAAATGAGTCATCACCTTGATAAATGCGCCCCTTCTTAACCTTGCTTTGGCTTAGGAGAATCAAATATTAAATATAACTTTAATGATGGCGCCACCCTTTGAGACCACTTTTTAAAACAACGTTAAGTCATTAAATCTAGGCCAAGGGGTCAACGTTAAAACATAATATTTAAAACGTGACTTTTTTAATTAAATGACTTAACTTATCCTTCTGAATGTGCCCCGGAGCCAATACTGAACACAACATCAGACCAAACTGAAGCAGGAAGTCGACCGAGCTGAACCCAACTGGAAAGCTGCCAAAATTAGAATTTACTAAAAATAGTAAATTCCGAAAAGTGCTCTGAACGCCGAGACGAACATACCACTGCGAAGCTCTCTGAAAACCCAGAAAGAATCCGCCATTGAATCCATCATCTCAGAGCAATGACCTCCTCAAAAATAGGAAACCCTAATTTATCTTCCGTCTAGCCTTCGGGTTCCCAAGGAACGGGCCAATGGTCACTGGAAAGATCAGGTTTGAGAAGGGGACATTACAGTAGTTTAGGTGGTTAAAGTGTTTTAGAGGTCACTTTTAGGGTTTCCTTGGGCCTGGGTCAAAGTCAAACTGCATAAAATATTTTAAAAATGCAAAAAAAATCACTTTTGGGCACCTAAACACGTCAATTCACCCGAGTTCAACCTGGGTTCTTCCCGAGTTCACCCAGGTTCTGCATGGGCGAACCGGACCCTAAAAGCACGAACCCTGGTTGAACCCACAGAGGGACCAAACCAGGACCTGTACCTGAAGCAAACCCGGACCAGGACCCAACTTCCCAGGGCGAACCCGGTAACATAGCTTTAAATGATAGAGATTAGAATGCAATTATCGTTCTTAAGTTGCTGGAAAATAAAGTATTGTAGTTGAATGAAACAAAAAAATGAAACTATCGAAGAATAACCACTACAAGACAATTGACAAAGATTTATTCTAGAAACCCAAATGTAGGGAACACCTCTTGGAAGTGTCAAATGCTCATCTTCCTCTCCTTCCTTTTGCCATAATTAGTTACAAAGAGCTCAAATAGAGCATCTACAAAATTCCTTCTATTGTCACACACACCAAGCACCTAACTTCTCTTAGCACCAAAAAATGTTACTCCTACAACCAAATGAACTCTTTGATTTTCATCCTTAGACTCTTGCTTCCTCTCTTGGTGTATGCCTCTTTCGGATATCTTTTATTGAAAGTGCTCTTTCATGCACTAAAGAATGTCAAAGAATTGAGGAACATGAAAAGTCACCTCCTCTATTGGTAAGGTACAAGAGTGAATAAACTTTAGGGGATCATTGATGATGTCAATGCTCATCAATAGCAGCATCAGCCTACATTGAAAGTTGTGGCCCAGGTACCTTTTCATGGAGAGAGCAAAGATGATGCTACTGATAACAAATGTTTTATTGATGGTAGATGTAATGAACAGCCCCAAGATTTTATTTTTTTGAAAATTGTTAGCTCAAAACAGAATGGAATGCTTTGAAACTTCATTTCCACTTTGATCACCAAGTTCCCAGTGTGAGCAAGGTGAGAGCATACAATGTACGAGATTACAAATTCTTTTGAAAATAAGCAGTTGAAAGTAGTATCCACTTATTCAGTGGGGTTAGCGAACACTTCCACTTTTCAGTGGGAAAGCTTATACAATAATGAAAATGCAAGCAAGCTCTTCCACTTTTCAATTGTGAGTGAGTACAACAAAAGAGCAACTCTTCCACTCTTCAATGGTGAGTGAATACAACGAGATGAGAACAACTCTTCCACTATTCAGTGGTGAGTGAGTGTCATAAGCCACTTGTTCAATGGGGTAAGTATCAAAAAATAACAAGAGCAAGTCACTAGTGGTACTACCATCTAGTGTTAAAATCCAAGGTGTAAAAAAGGAATGACTTTGGCGGTATGACCATCCAAAGCACTTACAACATTAGTCCATAAGCATATTTAAGCTCAACATAAACATGTCAAACAATGATATATCCACTGTCATAAAGTGCTGATAAAGATTAATGATACTGATACATATAAACTGATGACTGATGTAATATCCCCAAATGTTGCCAAATATTATGTAATTCAGTGAAATCAAGTTCTCAACAAGAGATAAACCTTAAACATATGCAAATGGTGAAGGTTACAGGTCTGATATCCTCTGCAACTTGCTGTTTCAGGGCTAGACAGCGAAGGATTTCACTCAGAAATAACCATCATTTCATTCCCAAACACCACAAAACACTTTCTACATGGAAAGAGCACTTCAAACCTCATAAACAAACACCCCCAAAGCTCTGGAAAGATGCTACAACAGTCTGATGTCAAAGTTTCAGGCTTGTATAGGTCTGTCATACATCAAATCAGCAAGTTGATTGTTCAGAAAAAACAAAGAATGCATACCCAGTTCATCAAAGGACTGTATGGTCTACTGTAAGTAATTCCCAATGCAATCCCCTTCATCCAACAACACAAAAATCCAAGTAAAGGGCACTGTAGGTCTGAAAATCACTGGGTAGATTGCTGCATGTGTAGTGTCAAGTCTATTATGACAAGAAACGTTGTTGTAGGGTCTGATATACAACTACTATAGGTCAAAAGAGCCATGATGAATCATCAAAATCCCTTCAAACCACCAAATATTACCTCCTAACCACGTCCAAAATCTCTACATTCACCAAACATAAATCCCAAAATCTGCAATCAAAATACTTTGAATTATCTTCTTTTCTGAAACCCTAGAATTGAAACTCCGTTGAAGCACAATTTGATTCCTAAATAGAACCACTCCACTACCTGGGGATTACCTTTCAAATCCGAAACTAGGAATCAAATGAGGGTTTTCATCCTCAAATGATTTTGGAAGAACTCGCAGGTCCAATCTGGCAACATAACAATATGTGTAATTTTCAGCATAACCAAATGAGCCCCAACACCTCCTTTAATAGCTTTTTTCATTGCTTTTTCGAAAAAACATTTTTTCACTGTTTTTTTCGAAAACCGTTTTATTGTTTCTCGCTAATTTTTTCCAAAAAAGAACTTTTGCTTTAAAATTAAATAATTCATTATGTGCAAACATTTAATCACCTTTCCAACGACCTATTACACTAAGTTGTCCTTCAATTATTTATCAACATTAGACAACATTAGTGAAATATTAATTAAATAACTTAATCATGCTTGAAGAACTCTACAAGTACTCGTGATTCAAACTCTGCAGCAAGTAAATCACAGAATAACTCACCAACAATTTTTACTAAAACTCACTGCAATTTTTACTAAAAAATTGCAAAAACCTTGCAATTTAATCCCTAATACTCAGCCAAGACTCGTCACAAAAAGTATTAAACCGAAAAATGTGCAATTTTTTTAGGGTTTTTGTTATGTTTTCTAGACGCAAAAAAAGGCATGACGAAACGACCACAAGGCACGAGGGTTTTTGTTTCATTTAAAATCGACTGTGGGTTTAAAGTTTAAATGCAAGGCATCCCTTCTTAAATATTCAACGACTCAACACTAACAAAGTCAACAGAAATCTATAAGCCGTGAAGATTATCTACTTTTTAATTGATTACAAACGAAATTCCCATGCTCTAGAACTTATGAGTCCAAATGAATTTGAATGAACTCTATAAAGTTTGCATAGTCACAAGTTACAACTTCTTTATTGTCATAAATTATAATGATGATGTGAAGTGCATTGAGCTATAGTTAAGATGGATTAGCATGGGGACAACCTTTATTTGTGTGGCCTGATTAGTGAGGATGGAATAGAAAAGAGAAACCCTTATACATTTTTCCTTTCTAATCCATACTCACTAATCAGGCCACACAAATAAAGGCTATCCCCATGCAGGGTTCACATGAAGCACTTGACCTTGATGACATTGATCCATACTCATATTGGATTGCTGAGCCTGATGAGGTTGATATGGAACCATGGTTAAGTGATGATGAGTTACCTGATTTGGAGAGGGAGGTAGTTGAATGGGAAGCGGAAGTGGCAGCATATGAGGAGGTAGAAGGCGAGGTTGGTCAGCCAGCAAAGGCAATTTCCTCACATGCACAACTTGATCCTATCACTATGGATGAGGCACCTATTGAGGCACCTGTTGAGGCTCCTATTGAGGATATTGCACCTATACCATCTACTTCAGCAACACTCACATGGCGGCAACAAAAGCTTTTGAGTTTTAATCATAGAAGAAATTTATGATTTACAATTTTCATTGATAACGAAACTTGAAGTTGATATGTATTCAAAAGTTGAACTTGTTTTTCGGTCTATGATATGTATTGAACTCAAATTTTGATTTATATATGATGGAAATTAGTAATATGCTCTACAAATTCAATATATATGTGTTTTTGAAGAATATTTTAAAAATTTATGTATTTTAAAATGTTTGATAAATTTGTCAAGTTATTGCCGAGCTTTTCCCAAGTTTTTTCCGAGTTCCGAGTTTTTAAAATGTTTGGGTTTGTTGAGTTATTGTCGAGTCCGATTTTTTCAACTATGAACTTAATAACTCACCCAAGTTACGGAAAGTACTACAACGTCATCGGAATCCAATTCTGACCACACCATGATGAAATTGAAGCAATAGAAAGATGATTGAAATCAATTTGGTGACTTTCTAAAAGTAGCCTACTACTCCAAGAAGTTTGGAGATCACCCAAAAGGTCGGCAATTGATTCCAAAAGCATCTGAGGGCTCAAACTAACCAACTAAACTCAAACCCAAGAACAATTGATCTACAAGCCTGATCAAATGCTTCTCCAAGAATGTTGGAGTTCTCCCTCACTAGCCTCCAGAAGACTTGGAAACAGGCTAAACGTGCATGAATTGGCTAAACACCAAAAGGGGACATTACAATGGATTCCATAACAAGTTTGAAGAGAGTACTTCAAAGCCTACTTAAACTTCATTTTATTGTTTTGATCTCTTGTAATGGACTTTTAAGACTTCTCTAAGACCTTGTGTGGAGAATTTCTCACAAATGACCTATGACATGGTACAAACATTGTAATCTTATTTTATAGTTCTTTTGATCATGATTTTTTAGCTTAGTATGTTCTATAGCTTGTGATTGTTCATTCTTTGGGCATATACTATCTTTGTAAACTTCTATTTCAAATATTTTTAAATACAAAGCTTATAAAGTTAAGCAAGACCATGTACTTTGTTGTACCCCAAAATTAAAATTTTTGTTACAATTAGACATTTTGAAGAAATGAGTAAAAGTCTTGTTAAATCAGTCAAAAAGGTCAAAATTTGGGTGTGCATGTCTTGCATGAGGGGTTAAAACGCAAAATTTTCAAAATCTGATGATCTGGGTTTGCTAACAGCAGCTAAATCAACAAAACCCAAATCTCAGTTTTCCATCCCTAAAATTTAGGAAAACTGCTATTTTTAGAAATTTTCTAAAATTAGTAACGTTTTGGGTTTTCTGGGTTTTCTTGAAATGGATCTGCAAAACTTTCTAAAAATAGAAAGTTGGTCCTATGGGGTCCAAACTGATTTTGATTGGCTCAAATTCACGCCATATCAAGCGGTGCAGTCAAAATCTCAAAATAGTCAGTTTTGCCCTAGTGGGTCTATTCTGCTTTTTCAGAAGCATATCTGGAGCTCCGAAGTCATCAATGGAGATCATTCGGCTGCCAGGCATCAGAATCAACACTCAGGCGTTCAACAGAAGATGAAATGATGAACATGCACGGAGAATGAAGAAGAAGATAAAAAAATGATGAAAATTTCCTAACACTGGCAAGTTTGGGCGCCCCGGGAGAAGAAGGGCGCCCATCTTTTTAGGGCATCAAATGTCAAAATTAGGGTTTATGCCTCCAGTCAAAATTGCTCAGTTCTCTGCCAGCTCCGTGAAGGATTCAACGGTGTAGTCAATGGATCGTTCAGTCATCCAAAATTCGACGCCAAACACGAGGTATTCAAACTAAAGTCAGAATGGAAAGAAGTGAAATTTATCAAAAATTGACTAAGTCTGGATAAAGTGGGTGCCCCAGGTGAAGAAGGGCGCCCAACTTTTTGAGGCACCAAATCCAGCAGTTAAGGTTCAAGAATATGCTCGATCTCTTCAGTGCTCAGTCAGCTTTGACGTGCCTGTCTCCGTCAGATCATCCGACTGCTCAATCTTCAACAAATTCAGATCAAAGACGAATATACAGAATGAAGGTTTCCAAACTAGAAGATGAAAATCAGTAAAAATGGCTAAGTCTAGTAAGAATGGGCGCCCCAAGTGAAGAAGGGCGCCCAAGTTTTCAGGGTATCTAACAGATGAATTTACAGACGTGTACCTAACGTGATCTCTTCATGATTGATCCAGCTTTCCAACGAGACATCCAGCACGTCGATCGGAGGTCACAGTCGCCAGGTACAAAAAGTCGAACGGAGGGTCCGACAAGAGCTGAATTTCAAAGTTCAAAAGCAAACAACAGGAAAGTGAAAATTTGACTAAGTATGGATGAAATGGGCGCCCCTGGCCAAGATGGGCGCCCAAACTTTTGAGGGGTCAAAATCCACTTTTGACAAAATCTCTCCCAGAAGACCCCTCCTGATTCTTCGTCAACTTCGCAATGAGCACAATCATCAGTCGATCCGACACCCGGAGCTCCAAATTCAACGAGATCATCTGTAGAAGAGGATTTAATGAAGAAATTGAAGATAAGAAAAATGGCTAACACTGTGAAAGTTCGGAGCCCCTGGAGGAAATGGGCTCCCATGAATTTGAAGGTCAAAACGAAGTTTTTCGCTAGAGGTGCCTCCAAAACAATCTCCTCAGAATCAGTCAGGCTACGCGATCAATCCTTCAGCTCGTCCATCAGATCAATCTGCAAGCCGGAATTCAGAGGCGAAGTAGGAGGTCAAAATGGAAGAAAAATTGAAAATTCTCAAAAAGTGACTAACTCTGGAGAAAATGGGCGCCCCTGGCCAAGAAGGGCGCCCAACTTGTCATGCCTTAGTCAAAATTCTCAAGTTTTAAAATTGCAAGATGAAGTGAATGTCTAAATTCATTGAACAAGCTGTGTTTAGGGTTTGAAGATTAAAGCAAAAGAAAGCAAATCTATTTCAAGCCCTAAATCTATTTAAGACATATCTTCCTTTCAGTTTTCATCATTTTTGCAGGTGGCTTCCAAAGAAGAAAAGTGGAGCAGCAACTTTGAGGTTTTATTTCAAGATTCAAGAGCTCAAGGTTGCTGATTTTCATGAATAATTTCCAGACCAGCAACATAAGACCTTGCTTTTTCATGCTTTTTCATCCAGAAGATCAAATTTTTGAAGGAAAAGGTCAAAGATTTTTAATTTTCAGCCATCTGGGTTTCTTCATCTCATTCTTCTGAAGAATTTTTGGAGAAGTTCATCAAGTTGCAGCAGCTGCTTTTTCTTTGCATGTCAGTGAAATCTTCAGGGTTTTCAATTTTTGATCATCTGGGTCCTCTCAAAACAATCTTTTGAAGAAAACCCATATCACAGCTTTTTCAAGAAAATTTCAAATTCTAGGGTAGGATGCTTTTTCGATCAGCCATCAGGGTTTTGCAAATCTAATCAACTGGGTCCATTTCTAATCTTGTTCTGAACAAAACCCAGGTGCCAGCTTTTTGGGTGAAAATTTGAAGAAATTAGGGTTTGCTGCTTTTTCAGGGAAAATTCAAGATTTTCAAAAACGGATGATCTGGGTTGTCTTGCAACAAAATTCTGAGCAAAACCCATATCTCAGAAAAAATTTCCAAAAATTTGTCCGTTGGAGGAAGAAAAACCAGCATTCTAAAAATAGAAAGTTGCTCAAAGCTTGTCTGAACATAGGCGAGTTTACAGTGATTCTTCAAGGAGTACACTTCCCTCGAGTTTGAGACCAAATCAGCACTATATCAAAACTTCATCATCTCAACTGAAGAACACGAGGAGGTGTGATATGAGAAAAAGGAAAGGTATCAGAAAAGAGTTGTGCAATACTCTTCTGTTGGAAATCAAGAGAGGTGTCAAAAACATAAAGTTGCAGAGCCGCCAAGTTATCAATTAGTGAGTCATCTTTTCGGGCAGCGATGTTTTTCAAGAACAAAACTCATAAAGCAGTTGAAGAAGTGAAGGATTCTCTAAGTTTGATCACAGAAGGCGAGGAGATCTTGGAGAATCAGAATATTTCCTTAGATAGTATCAATACACCTGACCAGGACACTGTTTCCTGCTTTTTAGCGGATATGATTGAGATTTAAAGCGGCTTTCATCTAGAAGCTTTCATTCCGCTTTCTTTCTATTCTTGGAACGATTCTTATCCATTCTTTGAAGAAGATAAAATGTAATAGTTGGCGTTTCCCGCTTTTTCTGCTTTATAGGGTTTTAGATGTTATCTTCTTTCTAGATTTAGTAATAAAGCTTGCTTCCTGAGCAAGCCCTAGATTGTGAAAGCAAGGAGATTTTAAGGTTCTCTACTCCTCTGCTTGTCTATAAATAAGAGCCTTTGCTCATTAGTTTTTTTTTAACGGTGATTGTCTGTTGGCGTTTAAATTCGCACCTCTGGTATGCGGATTTGAAAACGGACAGCTATGCACAGATAAACTGCTCTTCAAATTAGGAGGGGAAGCTCCCTCTTGCTGATGGTGTTTGAAAGAAAGTAAACTAAAACTAAGTTGCCTATCTTTTTGATCAGCTTAGAGCACAAGGTTTATTAAACACAAACGCCGCAGCTGAGATTTTCCGATATAAGAAGTTCAACTACGACTAACTTCAACTAAAGACGTTCCTAACCTCTCAAGTAATAGCAGAGCAAGAGAAGTTAGAAATTAACAAGGTAGATCTTCTGACAAAATACTTCAATAAACTCTATTCCAACAAACATCTACACACTTCAATGTAAGCTGAAATCTAGATCATAAAAGTAGAACACAAATAGTGGAAATCTGAGATTTTCGACCAAGGCAAAGGAGGCTCATGATTTTATTACTCAAATCTCTGGAACAAAGCTCACTTCTAACATGCCTTGAACAAGAAATTGTAGCTAAAGAGGCTTGCAAACTTATTCTTAACACAATAGAAATAGCAATCACACTAACTCCTTGTTGGCTAAAGAGGCTCAACAATTTGCTTATCACAACACAATTGAACAATACTTGAGCAACAAATAGAAGGCACAATAGGCTTAGCGTTTTGTTCTCACTAGCACGGTTCTAACTAAGTGAACTGAAACTAAATAACAATTTGCTGCAATTCAGGCTCGCAATTTGCTATGACAATAACCGTTAAAGAAAACTAATGAGCAAAGGCTCTTATTTATAGAGAAGCAGAGGAGTAGGGAACCCTAAAATCTCCTTGCTTTCACAATCTAGGGCTTGCTCAGCAAGCAAGCTTTATTACTAAATCTAAAAAGATAAAACCCTAGAAAGCAGAAAAAGCGGGAAACGCCAACTATTACATTTTATCTTCTTTCTCTTCTCAAAGAATGGATAAGGATTATTCTAAGAATAGAAAGAAAGCGGGAAAGAAAGCTTCTAGAAGAAAGCTGCTTTAAAACTCGATCACATCCGCTAGGAAGTTAGAGATTATGTCCCGGTTCAGTGTATCTATGCCATCAACAGCAAAGCACCGCTTTTCAAGAATATCTTCAACATTTGCAATAGACCTTAGGAAATCTTCGACCTCATTGGCCGCTTTCTCGAACTTTGCTGACATCATCGAAATATGGCCTATCCTTCCGCCAACTGGACTGCAACTGTGAACAACACTCTGAAACTGAACTTGCACTTCCTCAAGACCAACGTAGGTACCATCTTCAAGACTGTACTGAGAAGGGATTTCTATGATGAATTCGCTGATGAAAAAAAGAGCTTCAACCACCCTTTGTCTGTAGGCGATGAATTCTTTAGATATCCTCTCATAAGTTTTAACTTTGAAAACATGACGCTCTCTCCAGGCAAGGATTTGTCTCTTGTGTTCTCTTAAAACTGCTGAACCGTAGGCTGTGTCTAAATCAGCAATGATAATCTCATGCCTAGGTTTTACTTCAGCCAGTGTTTGTTCAAATCCTTGGAGGCCTTGACGTAGCTCATGAGCGTCTTCCCTTAACTGGAACATCCGTGCCAAGATCTCCTTTCCTCTGACAATGAAGCTCTTGATCCACTCCTGAGTCTCTTTCCCACAAATGACCAGCTGTCTTAACTGATGGTGATCAGCCGGTGTTCTAAGACTGCAGCAACTGGGTTGCTTGTGAAGAACCATGGACAAGGTTAGAAATGAAAAGCCTGAGCTGCTGATTTTCAGCCTTGAGGGCTGCCTTGTCTTCTCCATCTTTAAGCACTCTTTCTTGAAGGTTTTCGGATACAACTTTGAAGAGACTCAAATCTGCATGTCTGGTATTTCTACCGAGATTAGCCTTGACCATGACAAAATCATCCATATTCACCTCATCCCTGTTCTTGTCTTCTGGGGGCACTGCAGTCTCCGTGACTATCTCGTTATCAGGATTCCTATCAAAGTGAACTTGCTTCTTTGCCTTCTTCTTAGGAGGTTCCTGATAGATGTTATCGAGATCGTCAACACTCACTTGATATGAAGGCCTTCTCCTAACCCTTCCTAAGGAGTTCTCAAGCCAAGACACGATAGTATCTTTACTAACTTCCTCAGGAGGTGCTGCTGCAATCTCTTCATCATCTTCGATATCAAGATCAATGTGAATCGGTGAAGAACCTGTCAAAGGTACAGAATCATGTGTTGAAGGTGGCTCCTCTACTTCATTTTGAGGTACGGGCTCGTCAAGAGGAATTTCTGAATCAACTGTAGGCTACTCCTGTATGACTATGCCTAAGAAATCCAACCTTCTTTTTACATTTTTATTTGATCTACTACCTTTGACGCCATCTTGAGACTAACTTTTGCCCTTCCCTTTCGACTGCGCTCTGGAAGAAGAGGGAATTGTCCTAGGCGGCTCTGCTACTGGAATGGAGTTCTTCCTTTTCAGGACCAAGAAAACCTTACTATGCTCCAGGACTTGTCTTGTTTTGTCTTCAACTGAAAGAGATTCCTTGTTGGCCCAGTTAACTTGTGGTAAGGGCTGATCTTCAATTCGCTTCTGAGTATACATCGGAAGAAGCACATCTTCATCATCATCTGATAGCCCTTCTATATCTTCATTTAAGCAGTCTTTCATCTGATGGAGAGTGAGCCTGCTGTAACTACGCCTCCGCACCTCAAACTCATCTGCACAGTTAGCCCAAAAATCTTCAAGTGCGGCTATATGATCGTAGTTCTTCTCTAATCGGCCAGCATAGACACCATGAGGGTCAAATGATCACCTCTCGCTGTAGGACTTGAGGCCGAATTTATCTAACTCTTCTCCTATTGTCCTAGCATCTACAGCAGTCCTGCATGTATAAATACCCAACCCTGATGGAAACTGAAGAGAGGGTTTCCTTCTGTTCCTCAAGACTGTGTGGACACCGTGAGCCTGCCTCAAGAATTCCATGAAGATGACCTCATCCGACGGATACCTTGGCAACATGAGCGGGGCACCTGAATAACCACAGACCCTAAGATAGGTAAAGGTAGGAAACTGTATAAACCAATCCGCCCATTCCGCCATTGCTGCCCTAGCAACTGAAGAGATGCGGACGTGCAATTCGTTGTCTAGATCCCGCACTGTGTACATCAAGAATGCCTCGTTCACCCTCTTGTAGTGGTGCAACGACTTTGTGAACTCCAACTGGGGATAGTAGTTATATATGTGTTGTATGCTCAATGATCCCTCGGTGTTTAACCCTCTGAATTGACCTTGATAGGCCACCAGGTAGACTAGGTACGACACCGTGTGGAATACATGAAATTGGAAGTATTCTGTTATCTGCTGATGTAGGCAGTCACTAATCAAAGTAGGCCAATCATAGAATTCGGTCTTCTTCATGATGTGGGGAATGGCGTAAAACATCCAAGGTTGGAACTTGGTGGCATCTTCTGAGCCAGTGACCCTGTTGAGCAAAGTGATGATGATGGCAATCTCATCCTTGAACTCTCCTCGCCCGACATTCTTGGGCAATGTCTTATGTTTTTCTTTCATCCATCTCTGTGCAATCTTCTTGGTTATATTTATCTTTTATGCATATTCCATATCCTTTTCACATTCACCCTTTTGGTAGAGTAACGCTGTGCCACGGAGCAATTTCTATCATATCGCTTTAAATCGCGAATCAATTCGCTGCTCGCCGACCGGATTCCTTGTATCGTCCTTCCATAGGAATTGATGTTACTACGCAGGGGAGTCCAAAATGTCCCGTGTTCTTGATTGAAGTGTTGCCTGCTCTCTCCAAGGCGTGTAAATCAAACACCGGCTTGATATGATGCAAGTCTGTCTCAGCTGTTTTGATGTAATTGTGAAAGAGAGTTGATTCAGTCTTGAAAACATTGGGAGTGTACTCCATTTCGGAAAACTTCAAGAATGATTGTAAACTCGCCCTAGTTCTGACAAGTTTTGAGCAATTTCTATTTTTAGAATGCTGATTTTTTTTGTGCTCCAACGGACCAATTTTGAGAATTTTTTCTGAGATATGGGTTTTGTTCAGAATACCGATGCAAGACAACCCAAATCGTCCGTTTTTTAAAATTTTGAATTTTGCCTGAAAAAGCAGCAAACCCTAATTTCTTCAATTTTCACCGAAAAAAGCTGGCATCTGGGTTTTATTCAGAATATGAATAGAAATGGACCCAGTTGATTGGATTTGCAAAACCCTGACGTTTGATCGAAAAAGCAGCAAACCCTAGATTTTGAACTTTCTTGAAAAAAAAGCTGCGATATGGGTTTTCTTCAGAAGACTGATTGGAAAGGACCCAGATGGTTGAAATTTGAATGCACTGAGGTTTTCACTGACATGCAAAATAAAAGCACTTGCTGCAACTTGATGAAGTTCTTGAAAAAAAATTCAGAAGATTAAGACAAAAAGACCCAGATGACTGAAAAATGGAAAGCCTTGGCCTTCAGTTTGAAAAATTCAATCTTCTGGAACAAAAAGCTTGAAAAAACAAGGGTTTATGCTTGCTGATCTGAAAAATCTGATGTAAAACCAGCAACTATGGATTCTTGAATCACAAAAATTCTTCAAACTTGCTGCTCCAACTTTCTCTTCTGGATGCTCCCTGCAAAAATAATGAAAAATACATGAAAGAATGATGTTAAATAGACTTTAGGGCTTTGGATTAGGTTTTGCTTTCTTTGCTTTTATTTCCAAAACCCTAAAACTCAGCTTCATTGAACTTGGACACCACCTTCCTCTTGCAATTTTGAAACTTTTTGAAAACCTCAAAAATTTCTCTAAGGCATGAAAATTTGGGCGCCCTTCTTCAACAGCGGCGCCCACTTCTTCCAGTGTTAGTTTATTTTTTGATATTTTCAACTTTTCACCATTTTGGCATGCTATACTTCGCCTCTGATTTCCCGTTGGCAGGTTGATCCGACAGGCGAGCTGAAGGTTTCACGGCGGAGCCTGACTAATTCTAAGAAAGATATTCTAGAGGCATCTCTAGCGAAAGACTTCATCTTGTCCTCCGAATTCATGGGAGCCTTTTCCTTCCAGGGGCGCCCATTTCACCCAGAGATAGCCATTTTCATGATCTTCAAATTTCTTCATTAAATCCTCTTCTACAGACGATCTCGTCGGATCTGGAGCTCCGGGCATCAGATTGATTGAAACTATGCTCATCGCGAAGCTGACGAAAAATGAGAAGGGGTCTTCTGGGATGATCTTCGCCAAACGATAAATTTTATGCCCTCAAAAGTTTGGGCGCCCATCTTGACTGGGGGCGCCCCTGTTCACCAGAGCTAGTTTATTTTTCATCTCCTATTGCTTGCTTCTGAAACTTCGTTTCCAGCCTTCGTCGGACCCAACATTCAGCTCCTCGTATCCGGTGACTGCGAACTTCGTTTGACGTGTTGAGTGTCTCACTGGAAAGCTGGATCAACTGTGAAAAGATTACGTTAGAGCCTCGTCTGCGAATTCATTTGTTTGGGCCCTTGAAAACTTGGGCGCCCTTTCTCACCTGGGGCGCCCATTCTTCCCAGACTCAACCATTTTTTATAATTTTCAACTTCAAGTTTGAAACCTTCATTCTGAACCTTCGTCTTTGATCTGAATTTGCCGGAAGACGACCAGTTGAATACGCTGACGAAGACAGGCATCGCGAAGCTGGGCGGAATCTGAAGAGATTGAGCATACTTTTGGATCATGACTGCTAAATTTACCCCTCCAAAAAGTTGGGCGCCCTTCTTCACCAGGGGCGCCCAAACTTACCAGACTTAGTCAATTTTTTGATCTTTTCAAATTCTTCATATTGACTTCAGTTTGGATAGCCCTGTTTGAC
Source organism: Sequoia sempervirens (assembly GCA_007258455.2). NCBI lineage: Eukaryota > Viridiplantae > Streptophyta > Pinopsida > Cupressales > Cupressaceae > Sequoia > Sequoia sempervirens. The sequence continues at coordinate 20,926 of VDFB02374181.1, forward strand.
ACTGAATTCCGGATGACTGATTGATCTGTTAATTGCACCGCTAAATCCACTGCGAAGCTGACAGAAAAGTGAGGAAGTTTGACTGGAGGCTTGAAACCCTAATTTATCATATGATGCCCTAAAAAGGTGGGCGCCTTTCTTCAACAGGGGCGCCCAAACTTGCCAGTGTTAGAAAATTTTCATGAATTTTCAATTTTCTTTCTCGTTGTTTGTGCATGTTCATCATTTCATCTTCTGCTGAAAGTTTAAGTGCTGAAACTGACGCTTGGCAGTCGAACGACCCCCATTGATGACCTCAGAGCTCCAGATATGCTTCTAAAAAGCAAAATAGACCCAGTAGGGCAAAACTGATTATTTTTAGATTCTGACTGCACCAGCCTGATACGGACACATTTTGAGCCAATCAAAA